>SOZL01000437.1:31451-91934 GCA_009733165.1 Naja naja | reverse complement strand
CCATGATGCATCACTACACATTCCTCCCACAAGATATAAAAGGTACCTACCTTTAGTTCTGGTCTCACTCTCGTCTCTCCTGAAAGAATGGTGGTATCTAAGAGAAAACATAGACATGGTGTAAGTTTATATTTCTACAATAAAAGATTATTCTGATCATAAATATTTTTGAAGATTAATTTGGGCTAGATCCATTAAAAATAATCAACAAATGGTAGCAGAGATCGGTTGCCAAATTAACTTGAACAAAACATGTCAGGATCAGAGAAACCCCAGTGCAGCCCCCCTATCCTGTCAGAGCCAACCCCGCCCTGGAAAACCCGGGCTGGAAAACCCAGTCCAGCCCTCTGTCCCGTCAGGGCCAACCCCGCCCTGGAAACCCAGGGCTGGAAAACCCAGGGCTGGAAAAACCAGGCCTGGAGAACCCAGGGCTGGAAAACCCAGGGCTGGAAAACCCACGCTGAAAACCCAGCCTGGAAAACCAGGGCTGGAAAACCAAGGGCTGGAAAAACCAGGGCTGGAAAACCCATGCCTGGAAAAACCAGGGCTGGAAAACCCAGGGCTGGAAAACCCACGCCTGGAAAACCACACGCTGGAAAAACCCAGGGCTGGGAAAACCCAGGGCTGGAAAAACCAGGGCTGGAAAACCCAGGGCTGGAAAACCCAGGGATGGAAGACCCAGGGATGGAAAACCAGGGATGGAAAACCCAGGGATGGAAAACCCAGGGATGGGAAAACCCAGGGCAGCCTCTGTCCCATCAGAGCCGCCACGCGCCCTTGAAAACCCAGGGCTGGAAAACCCAGGGCTGGAAAACCCCGGCTGCCTGCTTTCTGTCCCGTCAGAGCCAACCCCACCCCTTGAAAACCCAGGGCTGGAAAACAACCAGGGCTGGAAAACCCAGGGCTGCAAAAAGCAGGGCTGGAAAAGCCAGGGCTGGAAAGACCCAGGGCTGGAAGGAAAACCCAGGGCTGGAAAACCCAGGGCTGGAAAGCCCAGGCCTGGAAAACCCAGGCCTGGAAAACCCAGGCCTGGAAAACCCAGGGCAGCCCTCTGTCCCGTCACAGCCAACCCGCCCCTGGAAAACCAGGGCTGGAAGACCCAGGGCTGGAAAACCCAGGGCTGGAAAACCCAGGGCTGGAAAACACAGGGCAGCCCTCTGTCCCGTCACAGTCAACCCCGCCCCTGGAAAACCCAGGGCTGGAAAACCCAGGGCTGGAAAACCCAGGGCTGGAAAACCCAGGGCTGGAAAACCCAGGGTTGGAAAGCCCAGGGCTGGAAAACCCAGGGCTGGAAAACCCAGGGCTGGAAAATCCAGGGCAGCCTCTGTCCCGTCACAGCCAATCCGCCCCTGAAAACCCAGGGCTGGAAAACCCAGGGCTGGAAAACCAGGGCTGGAAAACCCAGGGCTGGAAAACCCAGGGCTGGAAACCCAGGGCAGGGCAGCCTCTGTCCGTCACAGTCAACCCCGCCCCTGGAAAACCAGGGCTGGAAAACCCAGGGCTGGAAAACCCAGGGCTGGAAAACCCAGGGCTGGAAAAACAGGGCTGGAAAGCCCAGGCCTGGAAAAACCAGGGCTGGAAACCCAGGGCTGGAAAACCCAGGGCTGGGAAATCCAGGCCTGGAAAACCCAGGGCTGGAAAACCCAGGGCTGGAAAACCCAGGGCTGGAAAACCCAGGGCTGGAAAACCCAGGGCTGGAAAACCCAGGGCTGGAAAACCCAGGCCAGCACTCTGTCCCGTGAGAGCCAACCCCGCCCCTGGAAAACCCAGGGCTGGAAAACCCAGGGCTGGAAAACCCAGGGCTGGAAAACCCAGGGCTGGAAAACCCAGGCCTGGAGAACCCAGAACTGGAAAACCCAGGGTTGGAAAACCCAGGTCTGGAAAACCCAGGGCTCGAAAACCCAGGGCTGGAAAACCCAGGGCTGGAAAACCCAGGCCAGCCCTCTGTCCCGTCAGAGCCAACCCCGCCCCTGGAAAACCCAGAGCTGGAAAACCCAGGGCTAGAAAACCCAGGGCTGCAAAACCCAGGGCTGGAAAACCCCGGCCTGGAAACCCAGGGCTGGAAAACCCAGGCCTGGAGAACCCAGAGCTGGAAAACCCAGGGCTGGAAAACCCCGGGCTGCAAAAGCCAGGGCTGGAAAACCCAGGGCTGGAAGACCCAGGGCTGGAAAACCCAGGGCTGCAAAACCCAGGTCTGGAAAACCCAGGTTTAGAGAACCCAGGGCTGGAAAACCCAGGGCTGGAAAACCCCTGGCTGCCTTCTGTCCCGTCAGAGCCAACCCCGCCCCTGGAAAACCCAGGGCTGGAAAACCCAGGGCTGGAAAACCCAGGGCTGGAAAACCCAGGGCTGGAAAACCCAGGCCAGCCCTCTGTCCCGTCAGAGCCAACCCCGCCCCTGGAAAACCCAGGGCTGGAAAACCCAGGGCTGGAAAACCCAGGGCTGGAAAACCCAGGCCTGGAGAACCCAGGGCTGGAAACCAGGGCTGGAAAACCCAGGGCTGGAAAATCCAGGCCTGAAAAACCCAGGGCTGGAAAACCCAGGGCTGGAAAACCCAGGCGTGGAAAACCCAGGGCTGGAAAACCCAGGGCTGGAAAACCCAGAGCTGGAAAACCCAGGGCTGGAAAACCCAGGCCAGCCCTCTGTCCCATCAGAGCCAACCCCACCCCTGGAAGACCCAGAGGCAGCTCAAAGGTGTGGTTCTGGAGTGACAACAGACACAACTACTCAGGTTGCCACCGCTGGTGGGTGTGTGATTGGACCTTCGCAGTGCACCCTCACCAGCGGTGGCAACCTGAGTAGTGATACTCAGCGGTGGCAACCTGAGAGGGGCTAAGAGATAGTAATTAGTGGGTAATTACCCAGTTAGTGGGTAATTACAGTTACCCACTAACTGTAGTAATGCTCCGGAGCCAGCGCCTCCAAAGTGGAAGCGGTGGCGCGTTATGTGTCACCGCGGCCGCATTCGACGCCACGCCCCCCTGCCACCTCTTAGTGTCCCCAAGGGCAAGGGGGCCTGCAGAGGGGCGCTAAGAGGCGGCAGGGGAGCGTTCGAGGTGCCAACCGGCCCTGCAGTTTCACCCATTTAGGCGCCGGCTCCGGAGCGGTGCTACAGTCAATGGGTGAGCCTGCAGGGCCGGCGCCTTGAACGCACCCCTGCCACCTCTTAGCGTTTCCAAGGGGGCCAGCAAAGGGGAACTAAGAGGCGGCAGGGGGCGGCGCATCGAACGCAGCCGCAGTGGCACAAATCGTGCAACTACTTCCGCATTGGAGGCACCGGCTCCGGAGCAGTGCTAGTCAATGGGTGAACCTGCAAGGCCGGCCGGCACTTCGAACGCCCCCCTGTCGTCTATTAGCGCCCCTCTGCTGGCCCCCTTGGGGACGCTAAGAGGCAACAGGGGGGCTTTCGAGGCGCCAGCCCTGCAGGCTCATCCCATTGACTGTTGTACCGCAGCTGAACCGGCGCCTCAAATGCGGCAGCATATTGGGAAAAGCCACCGCCACCACTTTCCCAAAGTGCTGCCGCTCTCGCATTCTGTCTGTCTGCCCATCCGTCTGTCCGTTCGTTCATCCATCCATCCATCCATCCATCCATCCATCCATCCAAAAGGTCTGTCTGTTTGCCTGCCAGCCTTCCTGCCTGTCTGTCTGTCTTTTTGTCTACCTACCTATCTACCAATATCTCTCTCCCCCCCCTCTCTCTCTCTCTCCCAATATATCTCGCTCCATCGCCCCCATATCGCCCCCCTTCTGTTCCTTCACCCCCACGTCGCCCCTTTTCGTTCCATCGCCCCCCTGAAAAACAAAATCGCCCCTTGGGGGGGCGATATCGCCCAGGTTCAGAACCACTGCTCTACCTGACTCTGTGGTTTCTTCCCCAAACCCCAAAAACTTTAACCTTAGACTGTCTACTATTGACCTCACCCCTTTCCTAAGAGGTCTGTAGGGGACGTGCATAAGCGCACCAAAGTGTCTACCGTCCCATTCCTATTGTTTCTTTTACTTTCTTATATGTATCCATGTCTTTATAACTATGTTTATACTCCTATTAGCTTGTAAGCAATTGACTAATCAAAGAAACAAAGAAACAAAGAAAGAAACAAATAGAATTGGCTACAACTCTCCTCCGTCTCCGAGGGAGCCTGGGTGGGGTATCAGGGAAACGCCAAACCCTAAAAACTATCTGGGAAACGAGACGGCAGCCAGAAAGGAAAGGAGCCCCCTCCAGGGCCGCTCCCCGTCCTCTCTCCATCCGCGGCGCCGCCCTCCCGCTCCTCCCCGGGAGCCTGACAGCGGCAGGGAGGGAACGAGGCTCTCCTCGCCCAGCCACTCACCTCGCTGCAGTTAAAAAGCCTCGAAACGCCCCCAAAGCGGCAACCCGTCTCGCAGCCGGACGCGCCCCACTTGGGCAGGCTGGGCAACGGCTCGTCGCTGCTCAGTGCGCAACGGCTCGTCGCTGCTCAGTGCGCAACGGCTCGTCGCTGCTCAGTGCGGAGGTGCGAGGCCTTGCCCTGAATGCCGAGACCAGGGAAGCAAGTCGGAATGGCTGTGAACCTTTCAACTGCGGTGGTATTTATAAAGTCTGGGCTGTAGGCTTTTGGGGAGCTAGGCATGGAAACATCAAATCCAAATTCCCCGAATTCCCTCATTTTCCATTTAGAGGAGAGTTCATTTTTCTTTAATTTCTGGAGTTCAGAATTAATCACTGAAACTGCTGGAAAGGTTTATCAGGAGAGAACTGAAGATCGACTCAGACTTCTGGGTAAAAGGTGAGTAAAAGAGAACCAAGACGGCATGTGGGGGCGGGGGGAATAGGCTGAGATTGGAAAACACTCGGAGAATGCTGGGAAGCGCTATCAGGCGGCCTACAAGTCTAAGTGCCATAAATAATCACAGAAGTAGGGGTGAACCAACGGAGGTGTGAATGGATGGATGGATGGATGGATGGATTGATTCTTTACTGGCCAAGAGTGATTGGACACACAAGGAATTTGGCTTTGGTGCATATGCTCTCAGTGTCCATTAAAAGAAAAGATACATTCGTCAAGAATCATAAGGTACAACATTTAATGATAGTCATAGGGTACAAATAGACAATCAAATCATACTAGGAAACAGCCAGGGCAGGAAAACCCAGGGCTGGAAAACCCAGGCCTGGAGAACCCAGGGCTGGAAAACCCAGGCCTGGAGAACCCAGGGCTGGAAAACCCAGGCCTGGAAAACCCAGGCCTGGAAAACCCAGGGCTGGAAAACCCAGGGCTGGAAGACCCAGGGCTGGAGAACCCAGGGCTGGAAAACCCAGGCCTGGAGAACCCAGGGCTGGAAAACCCAGGGCTGGAAAACCCCTGGCTGGAAAACCCCGGGCTGGAAAACCCCTGGCTGGAAAACCTGGGCCTGGAAAGCCCAGGGCTGGAAAATCCCGGGCTGCCTTCTGTCCTGTCAGAGCCAACCCCGCCCCTGGAAAACCCAGGGCTGGAAAACCCAGGGCTGGAAAACCCAGGGCTGGAAAACCCCGGGCTGGAAAACCCCGGGCTGCCTTCTGTCCCGTCAGAGCCAACCCTGCCCCTGGAAAACCCAGGGCTGGAAAACCCAGGGCTGGAAAACCCAGGCCAGCCCTCTGTCCCATCAGAGCCAACCCCACCCCTGGAAGACCCAGAGGCAGCTCAAAGGTGTGGTTCTGGAGTGACAACAGACACAACTACTCAGGTTGCCACCGCTGGTGGGTGTGTGATTGGACCTTCGCAGTGCACCCTCACCAGCAGTGGCAACCTGAGTAGTGATACTCAGCGGTGGCAACCTGAGGGGGGCTAAGAGATAGTAATTAGTGGGTAATTACCCAGTTAGTGGGTAATTACAGTTACCCACTAACTGTAGTAATGCTCCGGAGCCAGCGCCTCCAAAGTGGAAGCGGTGGCGCGTTATGTGTCACCGCGGCCGCATTCGACGCCACGCCCCCCTGCCACCTCTTAGTGTCCCCAAGGCCAAGGGGGCCTGCAGAGGGGCGCTAAGAGGCGGCAGGGGGGCGTTCGAGGTGCCAACCGGCCCTGCAGTTTCACCCATTTAGGCGCCGGCTCCGGAGCGGTGCTACAGTCAATGGGTGAGCCTGCAGGGCCGGCGCCTTGAACGCACCCCTGCCACCTCTTAGCGTTTCCAAGGGGGCCAGCAAAGGGGAACTAAGAGGCGGCAGGGGGCGGCGCATCGAACGCAGCCGCAGTGGCACATAACGTGCAACTACTTCCGCATTGGAGGCACCGGCTCCGGAGCAGTGCTAGTCAATGGGTGAACCTGCAAGGCCGGCCGGCACTTCGAACGCCCCCCTGTCGTCTATTAGCGCCCCTCTGCTGGCCCCCTTGGGGACGCTAAGAGGCAACAGGGGGGCTTTCGAGGCGCCAGCCCTGCAGGCTCATCCCATTGACTGTTGTACCGCAGCTGAACCGAGGCCTCAAATGCGGCAGCATATTGGGAAAAGCCACCGCCACCACTTTCCCAAAGTGCTGCCGCTCTCGCATTCTGTCTGTCTGCCCATCCGTCTGTCCGTTCGTTCATCCATCCATCCATCCATCCATCCATCCATCCATCCATCCAAAAGGTCTGTCTGTTTGCCTGCCAGCCTTCCTGCCTGTCTGTCTGTCTTTTTGTCTACCTACCTATCTACCAATATCTCTCTCCCCCCCCTCTCTTCCTCTTTCTCCCAATATATCTCGCTCCATCGCCCCCATATCGCCCCCTTCTGTTCCTTCACCCCACGTCGCCCCTTTTCGTTCCATCGCCCCCTGAAAAACAAAATCGCCCTTGGGGGCGATATCGCCCAGGTTCAGAACCACTGCTCTACCTGACTCTGTGGTTTCTTCCCCAAACCCCAAAAACTTTAACCTTAGACTGTCTACTATTGACCTCACCCCTTTCCTAAGAGGTCTGTAGGGGACGTGCATAAGCGCACCAAAGTGTCTACCGTCCCATTCCTATTGTTTCTTTTACTTTCTTATATGTATCCATGTCTTTATAACTATGTTTATACTCCTATTAGCTTGTAAGCAATTGACTAATCAAAGAAACAAAGAAACAAAGAAAGAAACAAATAGAATTGGCTACAACTCTCCTCCGTCTCCGAGGGAGCCTGGGTGGGGTATCAGGAAACGCCAAACCCTAAAAACTATCTGGGAAACGAGACGGCAGCCAGAAAGGAAAGGAGCCCCCTCCAGGGCCGCTCCCCGTCCTCTCTCCATCCGCGGCGCCGCCCTCCCGCTCCTCCCCGGGAGCCTGACAGCGGCAGGGAGGGAACGAGGCTCTCCTCGCCCAGCCACTCACCTCGCTGCAGTTAAAAAGCCTCGAAACGCCCCCAAAGCGGCAACCCGTCTCGCAGCCGGACGCGCCCCACTTGGGCAGGCTGGGCGACGGCTCGTCGCTGCTCAGTGCGCAACGGCTCGTCGCTGCTCAGTGCGCAACGGCTCGTCGCTGCTCAGTGCGGAGGTGCGAGGCCTTGCCCTGAATGCCGAGACCAGGGAAGCAAGTCGGAATGGCTGTGAACCTTTCAACTGCGGTGGTATTTATAAAGTCTGGGCTGTAGGCTTTTGGGGAGCTAGGCATGGAAACGTCAAATCCAAATTCCCCGAATTCCCTCATTTTCCATTTAGAGGAGAGTTCATTTTTCTTTAATTTCTGGAGTTCAGAATTAATCACTGAAACTGCTGGAAAGGTTTATCAGGAGAGAACTGAAGATTGACTCAGACTTCTGGGTAAAAGGTGAGTAAAAGAGAACCAAGACGGCATGTGGGGGGGGGGGGGGATAGGCTGAGATTGGAAAACACTCAGAGAATGCTGGGAAGCGCTATCAGGCGGCCTGCAAGTCTAAGTGCCATAAATAATCACAGAAGTAGGGGTGAACCAACGGAGGTGTGAATGGATGGATGGATGGATGGATGGATGGATGAATGGATTGATTCTTTATTGACCAAGAGTGATTGGACACACAAGGAATTTGGCTTTGGTGCATATGCTCTCAGTGTCCATCAGAAGAAAAGATACATTCATCAAGAATCATAAGGTACAACATTTAATTATAGTCATAGGGTACAAATAGACAATCAAATCATACTAGGAAACAGTCCATATAAATCGTAAGGTTACAAGCCACAAATTTACAGTCATGCAGTCGGAAGTGGGAGAAGATGGGTGATAAAGAGTGATGAGAAGATTAACAGTAATAGTAATGCAGACTTTATAAATAGTTGGACAGTGTTGAGGGAATTGTTTGTTTAGCAGAGTGATGGCATTCGGGGGGGGGGAGGAACTGTCCTTGTGTCTAGTTGTTCTGGTGTGCAGTGCTCTATAGCGTCATGTGGAGGGTAGGAGTTGAAACAGTTTGTGTCCAGCAGACATACTCTCTGGGTGTGTGTTGGATTCAGGCTTTGAGTGGTACATCCTCGGTCTGGGAATCCTGACTGGAGGAGACATTTGCCAGCCCTACAAGGTAGTCCAGAGAAGAAGGAGCAGAATGAACGCTGACTTTTGTCTCTAAGATAAAGGGTTACAATACAGAATCTTGCAACTTGGACCGCATTTCTCTCCTCCTCTCTATTTACTCGCTGGGAAACTACAGAGTTCGTTCCTTTTTTATTTCATTTTTAAAAATTAATTCATCAAACTATAAAATATAAAGCGCCCATTTCCACATAATCCCAGAAATAAAGGTGCACTGACTCTAATGCACGAGTACACAATGCACAACTTTGCAAGCCTGAAAGTAGGTATAATTTGCGGTCCGCAAAGCCGGAAACGTTGGGGAAGGAGACTGAAAAAAAAACAGTTGTGGTTTTATGTTTGGAGCCACTTTGACAACTTTCACAGTGTGTCTCCCAATGTCCTTCCATTTTTGGGATAAAGTAATCTGGTTGCCGTCAATATATATATAAAATTAAAGCTCCATTGTTTTCAAGTTCGTTATCCAGTAGGTATAAAAGAAAATCTCTGGTTTTATCTTTTTATTCAGCTAAAGAATCTTCAGGATTAAGATGTGATACCGATGTGGTCAGCGGGGTCGCGATCGTTGCGGTAGCCGGTGAAGATGGCGTCCGAATTCCCACGAGGTGACCTTTGTTCTCTCCTCTGCTCAGAATCCCACTTTCCTCGCTAGTGTTATGTGGGCTCGCGGAGTAAAGAGGCAGGACGCACCAGGAGCAGGTAAAACTCTTTATTTCTTCATTTAAGCAAAAAGCCGCTCAGGCGCGGCAGGTGCCAGCTTTTGTAGCTGGGGTTGTCCAAAGCTTCAGCCACTGACAGGACTTTATTTCTCCCACCAGTGGCTGGGCCAATGAGTGGAGTCTGCTACACTCTATGGCCATATATGGTAATACTTAACAGTTACTACAACAACCGCCCCTCTCCCTCCACTCTGACTCACCTCCCAAACATCAGGAACTGACCTGACCACAAATCCTTTTCTTGGAAATTGTGATGGTCGCAGCACGGCCTCCTTTCCCCCCCACACCTGCCAATTAATCACTGGAGAATCTGTGTGACTCACCTACCCATCTACCTCTGGCATTCCTGTATTTGTGGTATGTAAGTATGTATGTATGTATGTATGTATGTATGTATGTATTTATTTATTGAAAAAGTTTTTTTTATTTTGATGACAAATACAACAAATAAAACCAACTTTCAATCTTACAGTGTGTCGGTTGGATCCATATATCTTGTGCTCCTAATAATATTATTGTACATTTCTTACTTGATTATATTTATAAACCGTTCTAAGCAACATTTTATATCATATTATTCAGTTATTATATTGTTATTGACATTATAATTGTTATCTTTTAAAAACATACCTCGTTCTGGTTACATTATATTCATTCTCTTACTCATTCAAGATTAATCAATTATAGTATATTATTACTATTGGTTTTACTGGTTTCTTGTTGCCTTAATATCCTTTGCCTTTTGTCCCAGGCATCTTTCCTGAAGGTTATCAATAACAACCTTGTGAAGCATAAAGACGAGTCAAAATACCACCAAATATGGAATATGAAAGGGAGTTTGCAAAATGGAATAAGGACTAAAGGTGAAACAGGGAGGATGTGAGAGATTACTTCCCTGAGAGGTAACGGGGGAGGAACTAAAAATTATAAAGTTTAAATGTATATATATATACATATATACATTTATATAAAAATGATATATAAATGATATATAAATGTATATCATTTCTTTCTGAGTAATATGTACTGACAAAAATGTATGTCAAAGAAGACCACCATGTTCAATGTTTTTTTTTAAATTTTTAAATAAATTTTATAAAGTTTTGAAATTTTAAAAACATAATATAAAAACTTTATATATTATAATCAACATCAGGACATCTTTTATATCTCTTTGCATTCTTCAGTATATATATTTACTTATTCCTTTACCATTACATCTTACTCTTGCTATAAATCAATCTTTTATCCTTACACATCAATCTTTTCTATAATATATTTATATATTTACATATTCCCTCATTCTTTCCCTACTTGCCATTTATTTTCTTTTTATTTCTAAACCACTCATACCAGGCTTCCCAGGCCCTGTAATAAATTGAATCTTCTCTGTCTTTTATTTTCATTGTTAGCTTGTCCATCTCTATACAATCTATTATTTTTTACCACCATGCTTTCCATTGGAACCCATTTTTCCTTCCAGAGTTGTGCGCGAGATCCTTGCAGCTGTTAATATATGTAACATGACATATCTGTTTTATTGCATGTTTGTGTTATTATGCCTAATAAAAACATTTCGGATTAAGTTCAATTTTCTGATTCGTAATTTCTTCTAGCCATTGTCTACTTAAATTCCAATATTTTTCACCTCTTGACATGTCCACCAGGTATGGAAATAGGTGCCACGTGGCCACTGTAGGATTTCTTTTTTTTTTTAAGTGTTTCCGTAGCAAAAGCCACCTCTTCCTTTTGTCGAGCTTCTATTTTATCTTTGAATTGGAGCCTAGACAACGTTAACAGTGTTCCAATATGTGAGGGGCTGCCACAAAAGAAGAGGGAGTCAAGCTGTTCTCCAAAGCACCTGAGGGCAGGACAAGAAACAACTTGGGTGGAAGCTTATCAAGGAGAGATGCAACCTAGAAGTAAGGAGAAATTTGCTGACAGAATAATTAAATCAAGGGAACAGCTTGCCTTCAGAAGTTGTGGGTGTGGAAGTTTTTGACAACTTTCAAAAAGTTTTTGGACAGCCCAAAAGGTATTGGATCCCCTCCTCCAGGGGGTTGGGCTAGATCCCGGGTCGCCAACCTTTTGGACCTCAGGGACCACCAACTCATAATTTTAAATCCCGCAGACCACTACTATGAATTTTGACTGACGGTGGCTTGCTGACATTGGTGGGAAAGTCGGTCCCATATTCCAGAGCTGCAGTAGTCACAGGACTGGCCCTTTGGTCATCCCGCAGCAGCTGCTCCTCCACCTGGGTGCACCGGCCTGCCATGGACTGGAGGAGCTGCTCCGGGATGACCAAAGGGCCAATCTTGTGACTACCGCAGCTCTGGAATATGGGACCCACTTTCCCACCAACGTCAGCAAGCCACCCCGGGGACGGATTTCCCTCCCCTGCTGTTGGTCTTACCTTCCAGTTCCAGCTCGCATGGCTGTTAAGGTAAAATGCCAAACTGCTTTAGTCATATAGGAAAACATTGCCATTGCTGTCCCTTATGTTAAGCCTACATGTCCCATGATGCATCACTACACATTCCCCTCCCACAAGATATAAAAGGTACCTACCTTTGGTTCTGGTCTCACTCTCTCTCTCCTGAAAGAATGGTGTATCTAAGAGAAAACATAGACATGGTGTAAGTTTATATTTCTACAATAAAAGGATTATTCTGATCATAAATATTTTTGAAGATTAATTTGGGCTAGATCCATTCAAAGTTATCAACAAATGGTAGCAGAGATCGGTTGCCAAATTAACTTGAACAAAACATGTCAGGATCAGAGAAAACCCCAGTGCAGCCCCTATCCCGTCAGAGCCAACCCCGCCTGGAAAACCCAGGGCTGGAAAACCCAGTCCAGCCCTCTGTCCCGTCAGAGCCAACCCCGCCCTGGAAAACCCAGGGCTGGAAAACCCAGGGCTGGAAAAACCAGGCCTGGAGAACCCAGGGCTGGAAAACCCAGGGCTGGAAAACCCACTGGAAAACCCACTGGAAAACCCAGGGCTGGAAAACCAGGGCTGGAAAACCCAGGGCTGGAAAACCCATGCCTGGAAAACCCAGGGCTGGAAAACCCAGGGCTGGAAAACCCATGGAAAACCCACTGGAAACCCTGGAAAACCCAGGGCTGGAAAACCCAGGGCTGGAAAACCCAGGGCTGGAAAACCCAGGGATGGAAGACCCAGGGATGGAAAACCCAGGGATGGAAAACCCAGGGCTGGAAAACCCAGGGATGGGAAACCCAGGGCAGGTCCCATGGAAAACCCAGGGCTGGAAAACCCAGGGCTGGAAAACCCGGCTGCCTTCTGTCCCATCAGAGCCAACCCCCTTGAAAACCCAGGGCTGGAAAACCCAGGGCTGGAAAACCCAGGGCTGGAAAACCCAGGGCTGCCCAGGGCTGGAAAACCCAGGGCTGGAAGACCCAGGGCTGGAAAACCCAGGGCTGGAAAACCCAGGGCTGAAAGCCCAGGCTGGAAAACCCAGGGCTGGAAACCCAGGGCCTGGAAAACCCAGGCAGCCTCTGGCCAACCCAAAACCCAGGGCTGGAAACCCAGGGCTGGAAAACCCAGGGCTGGAAAACCCAGGGCTGGAAAACCAGGGCAGCCCTCTGTCCGTCACAGTCAACCCCGCCCCTGGAAAACCCAGGGCTGGAAAACCCAGGGCTGGAAAACCCAGGGCTGGAAAACCCAGGGCTGGAAAGCCCAGGCCTGGAAAACCCAGGGCTGGAAAACCCAGGGCTGGAAAACCAGGGCAGCCCTCTGTCCGTCACAGCCAACCCGCCCTGGAAAACCCAGGGCTGGAAAACCCAGGGCTGGAAAACCCAGGGCTGGAAAACCCAGGGCTGGAAAACCCAGGGCTGGAAAACCCAGGGCAGCCTCTGTCCCGTCACAGTCAACCCCGCCCTGGAAAACCCAGGGCTGGAAAACCCAGGGCTGGAAAACCCAGGGCTGGAAAACCCAGGGCTGGAAAACCCAGGGCTGGAAAGCCCAGGCCTGGAAAACCCAGGGCTGGAAAACCCAGGGCTGGAAAACCCAGGGCTGGGAAATCCAGGCCTGGAAAACCCAGGGCTGGAAAACCCAGGGCTGGAAAACCAGGGCTGGAAAACCCAGGGCTGGAAAACCCAGGGCTGGAAAACCCAGGGCTGGAAAACCCAGGCAGCACTCTGTCCCAGCCAACCCCGCCCTGGAAAACCCAGGGCTGGAAAACCCAGGGCTGGAAAACCCAGGGCTGGAAAACCCAGGGCTGGAAAACCCAGGGCTGGAAACCCAGGGCTGGAAAACCCAGGGCTGGAAAACCCAGGGCTGGAAAACCCAGGGCTGGAAACCCAGGGCTGGAAAACCCAGGGCTGGAAAACCCAGGCTGGAAAACCCAGGGCTGGAAAACCCAGGGCTGGAAAACCCAGGGCTGGAAAACCCAGGGCTGGAAAACCCAGGCCAGCAGAGAAACCCGCTGGAAAACCCAGGGCTGGAAAACCCAGGGCTGGAAAACCCAGGGCTGGAAAACCCAGGGCTGGAAAACCCAGGGCTGGAAAACCCAGGCCTGGAGAACCCAGCTGGAAAACCCAGGGCTGGAAAACCCAGGCTGGAAAACCCAGGGCTAAAACCCAGGGCTGGAAAACCCAGGCTGGAAAACCCAGGGCTGGAAAACCAGGCCTGGAGAACCCAGAGCTGGAAAACCCAGGGCTGGAAAACCCCGGGCTGCAAAAGCCAGGGCTGGAAAACCCAGGGCTGGAAGACCCAGGGCTGGAAAACCCAGGGCTGCAAAACCCAGGTCTGGAAAACCCAGGTTTAGAGAACCCAGGGCTGGAAAACCCAGGGCTGGAAAACCCCTGGCTGCCTTCTGTCCCGTCAGAGCCAACCCCGCCCCTGGAAAACCCAGGGCTGGAAAACCCAGGGCTGGAAAAACCAGGGCTGGAAAACCCAGGGCTGGAAAACCCAGGCCAGCCCTCTGTCCCGTCAGAGCCAACCCCGCCCCTGGAAAACCCAGGGCTGGAAAACCCAGGGCTGGAAAACCCAGGGCTGGAAAACCCAGGCCTGGAGAACCCAGGGCTGGAAAACCCAGGGCTGGAAAACCCAGGGCTGGAAAATCCAGGCCTGAAAAACCCAGGGCTGGAAAACCCAGGGCTGGAAAACCCAGTGGAAAACCCAGGGCTGGAAAACCCAGGGCTGGAAAACCCAGAGCTGGAAAACCCAGGGCTGGAAAACCCAGGCCAGCCCTCTGTCCCATCAGAGCCAACCCCACCCCTGGAAGACCCAGAGGCAGCTCAAAGGTGTGGTTCTGGAGTGACAACAGACACAACTACTCAGGTTGCCACCGCTGGTGGGTGTGTGATTGGACCTTCGCAGTGCACCCTCACCAGCGGTGGCAACCTGAGTAGTGATACTCAGCGGTGGCAACCTGAGAGGGGCTAAGAGATAGTAATTAGTGGGTAATTACCCAGTTAGTGGGTAATTACAGTTACCCACTAACTGTAGTAATGCTCCGGAGCCAGCGCCTCCAAAGTGAAGCGGTGGCGTTATGTGTCACCGCGGCCGCATTCGACGCCACGCCCCCTGCCACCTCTTAGTGTCCCCAAGGGCAAGGGGCCTGCAGAGGGGCGCTAAGAGGTGGCAGGGGGCGTTCGAGGTGCCAACCGGCCCTGCAGTTTCACCCATTTTGGAGCCGGCTCCGGAGCGGTGCTACAGTCAATGGGTGAGCCTGCAGGGCCGGCGCCTGAACGCACCCCTGCCACCTCTTAGCGTCCAAGGGGCCAGCACAGGGGAACTAAGAGGCGGCAGGGGCGGCGCATCGAACGCAGCCGCAGTGGCACATAACGTGCAACAACTTCCGCATTGGAGGCACCGGCTCCGGAGCAGTGCTAGTCAATGGGTGAACCTGCAAGGCCGGCCGGCACTTCGAACGCCCCCTGTCGTCTATTAGCGCCCTCTGCTGGCCCCTTGGGGACGCTAAGAGGCAACAGGGGCTTTCGAGGCGCCAGCCCTGCAGGCTCATCCCATTGACTGTTGTACCGCAGCTGAACCGGCGCCTCGAATGCGGCAGCATATTGGGAAAAGCCACCGCCACCACTTTCCCAAAGTGCTGCCGCTCTCGCATTCTGTCTGTCTATCCGTCTGTCCGTTCGTCCATCCATCCATCCATCCATCCATCCATCCATCCATCCATCCAAAAGGTCTGTCTGTTTGCCTGCCAGCCTTCCTGCCTGTCTGTCTGTCTTTTTGTCTACCTACCTATCTACCAATATCTCCCCCCTCTCTCTCTTTCTCCCAATATATCTCGCTCCATCGCCCCCATATCGCCCCCCTTCTGTTCCTTCACCCCCACGTCGCCCCTTTTCGTTCCATCGCCCCCCTGAAAAACAAAATCGCCCCTTGGGGCGATATCGCCCAGGTTCAGAACCACTGCTCTACCTGACTCTGTGGTTTCTTCCCCAAACCCCAAAAACTTTAACCTTAGACTGTCTACTATTGACCTCACCCCTTTCCTAAGAGGTCTGTAGGGGACGTGCATAAGCGCACCAAAGTGTCTACCGTCCCATTCCTATTGTTTCTTTTACTTTCTTATATGTATCCATGTCTTTATAACTATGTTTATACTCCTATTAGCTTGTAAGCAATTGACTAATCAAAGAAACAAAGAAACAAAGAAAGAAACAAATAGAATTGGCTACAACTCTCCTCCGTCTCCGAGGGAGCCTGGGTGGGGTATCAGGGAAACGCCAAACCCTAAAAACTATCTGGGAAACGAGACGGCAGCCAGAAAGGAAAGGAGCCCCCTCCAGGGCCGCTCCCCGTCCTCTCTCCATCCGCGGCGCCGCCCTCCCGCTCCTCCCCGGGAGCCTGACAGCGGCAGGGAGGGAACGAGGCTCTCCTCGCCCAGCCACTCACCTCGCTGCAGTTAAAAAGCCTCGAAACGCCCCCAAAGCGGCAACCCGTCTCGCAGCCGGACGCGCCCCACTTGGGCAGGCTGGGCGACGGCTCGTCGCTGCTCAGTGCGCAACGGCTCGTCGCTGCTCAGTGCGCAACGGCTCGTCGCTGCTCAGTGCGGAGGTGCGAGGCCTTGCCCTGAATGCCGAGACCAGGGAAGCAAGTCGGAATGGCTGTGAACCTTTCAACTGCGGTGGTATTTATAAAGTCTGGGCTGTAGGCTTTTGGGGAGCTAGGCATGGAAACGTCAAATCCAAATTCCCCGAATTCCCTCATTTTCCATTTAGAGGAGAGTTCATTTTTCTTTAATTTCTGGAGTTCAGAATTAATCACTGAAACTGCTGGAAAGGTTTATCAGGAGAGAACTGAAGATTGACTCAGACTTCTGGGTAAAAGGTGAGTAAAAGAGAACCAAGACGTCATGTGGGGGCGGGGGGATAGGCTGAGATTGGAAAACACTCAGAGAATGCTGGGAAGCGCTATCAGGCGGCCTGCAAGTCTAAGTGCCATAAATAATCACAGAAGTAGGGGTGAACCAACGGAGGTGTGAATGGATGGATGGATGGATGGATGGATGAATGGATTGATTCTTTATTGACCAAGAGTGATTGGACACACAAGGAATTTGGCTTTGGTGCATATGCTCTCAGTGTCCATCAGAAGAAAAGATACATTCATCAAGAATCATAAGGTACAACATTTAATTATAGTCATAGGGTACAAATAGACAATCAAATCATACTAGGAAACAGTCCATATAAATCGTAAGGTTACAAGCCACAAATTTACAGTCATGCAGTCGGAAGTGGGAGAAGATGGGTGATAAAGAGTGATGAGAAGATTAACAGTAATAGTAATGCAGACTTTATAAATAGTTGGACAGTGTTGAGGGAATTGTTTGTTTAGCAGAGTGATGGCATTCGGGGGGGGGGAGGAACTGTCCTTGTGTCTAGTTGTTCTGGTGTGCAGTGCTCTATAGCGTCATGTGGAGGGTAGGAGTTGAAACAGTTTGTGTCCAGCAGACATACTCTCTGGGTGTGTGTTGGATTCAGGCTTTGAGTGGTACATCCTCGGTCTGGGAATCCTGACTGGAGGAGACATTTGCCAGCCCTACAAGGTAGTCCAGAGAAGAAGGAGCAGAATGAACGCTGACTTTTGTCTCTAAGATAAAGGGTTACAATACAGAATCTTGCAACTTGGACCGCATTTCTCTCCTCCTCTCTATTTACTCGCTGGGAAACTACAGAGTTCGTTCCTTTTTTATTTCATTTTTAAAAATTAATTCATCAAACTATAAAATATAAAGCGCCCATTTCCACATAATCCCAGAAATAAAGGTGCACTGACTCTAATGCACGAGTACACAATGCACAACTTTGCAAGCCTGAAAGTAGGTATAATTTGCGGTCCGCAAAGCCGGAAACGTTGGGGAAGGAGACTGAAAAAAAAACAGTTGTGGTTTTATGTTTGGAGCCACTTTGACAACTTTCACAGTGTGTCTCCCAATGTCCTTCCATTTTTGGGATAAAGTAATCTGGTTGCCGTCAATATATATATAAAATTAAAGCTCCATTGTTTTCAAGTTCGTTATCCAGTAGGTATAAAAGAAAATCTCTGGTTTTATCTTTTTATTCAGCTAAAGAATCTTCAGGATTAAGATGTGATACCGATGTGGTCAGCGGGGTCGCGATCGTTGCGGTAGCCGGTGAAGATGGCGTCCGAATTCCCACGAGGTGACCTTTGTTCTCTCCTCTGCTCAGAATCCCACTTTCCTCGCTAGTGTTATGTGGGCTCGCGGAGTAAAGAGGCAGGACGCACCAGGAGCAGGTAAAACTCTTTATTTCTTCATTTAAGCAAAAAGCCGCTCAGGCGCGGCAGGTGCCAGCTTTTGTAGCTGGGGTTGTCCAAAGCTTCAGCCACTGACAGGACTTTATTTCTCCCACCAGTGGCTGGGCCAATGAGTGGAGTCTGCTACACTCTATGGCCATATATGGTAATACTTAACAGTTACTACAACAACCGCCCCCTCTCCCTCCACTCTGACTCACCTCCCAAACATCAGGAACTGACCTGACCACAAATCCTTTTCTTGGAAATTGTGATGGTCGCAGCACGGCCTCCTTTCCCCCCCACACCTGCCAATTAATCACTGGAGAATCTGTGTGACTCACCTACCCATCTACCTCTGGCATTCCTGTATTTGTGGTATGTAAGTATGTATGTATGTATGTATGTATGTATGTATGTATGTATTTATTGAAAAGTTTTTTTATTTTGATGACAAATACAACAAATAAAACCAACTTTCAATCTTACAGTGTGTCGGTTGGATCCATATATCTTGTGCTCCTAATAATATTATTGTACATTTCTTACTTGATTATATTTATAAACCGTTCTAAGCAACATTTTATATCATATTATTCAGTTATTATATTGTTATTGACATTATAATTGTTATCTTTTAAAAACATACCTCGTTCTGGTTACATTATATTCATTCTCTTACTCATTCAAGATTAATCAATTATAGTATATTATTACTATTGGTTTTACTGGTTTCTTGTTGCCTTAATATCCTTTGCCTTTTGTCCCAGGCATCTTTCCTGAAGGTTATCAATAACAACCTTGTGAAGCATAAAGACGAGTCAAAATACCACCAAATATGGAATATGAAAGGGAGTTTGCAAAATGGAATAAGGACTAAAGGTGAAACAGGGAGGATGTGAGAGATTACTTCCCTGAGAGGTAACGGGGAGGAACTAAAAATTATAAAGTTTAAATGTATATATATATACATATATACATTTATATAAAAATGATATATAAATGATATATAAATGTATATCATTTCTTTCTGAGTAATATGTACTGACAAAAATGTATGTCAAAGAAGACCACCATGTTCAATGTTTTTTTTAAATTTTTAAATAAATTTTATAAAGTTTTGAAATTTTAAAAACATAATATAAAAACTTTATATATTATAATCAACATCAGGACATCTTTTATATCTCTTTGCATTCTTCAGTATATATATTTACTTATTCCTTTACCATTACATCTTACTCTTGCTATAAATCAATCTTTTATCCTTACACATCAATCTTTTCTATAATATATTTATATATTTACATATTCCCTCATTCTTTCCCTACTTGCCATTTATTTTCTTTTTATTTCTAAACCACTCATACCAGGCTTCCCAGGCCCTGTAATAAATTGAATCTTCTCTGTCTTTTATTTTCATTGTTAGCTTGTCCATCTCTATACAATCTATTATTTTTTACCACCATGCTTTCCATTGGAACCCATTTTTCCTTCCAGAGTTGTGCGTGAGATCCTTGCAGCTGTTAATATATGTAACATGACATATCTATCTGTTTTATTGCATGTTTGTGTTATTATGCCTAATAAAAACATTTCCGGATTAAGTTCAATTTTCTGATTCGTAATTTCTTCTAGCCATTGTCTACTTAAATTCCAATATTTTTTCACCTCTTGACATGTCCACCAGGTATGGAAATAGGTGCCACGTGGCCACTGTAGGATTTCTTTGGTTTTTTTTAAAGTGTTTCCGTAGCAAAAGCCACCTCTTCCTTTTTATCGAGCTTCTATTTTATCTTTGAATTGGAGCCTAGACAACGTTAACAGTGTTCCAATATGTGAGGGGCTGCCACAAAAGAAGAGGGAGTCAAGCTGTTCTCCAAAGCACCTGAGGGCAGGACAAGAAACAACTTGGGTGGAAGCTTATCAAGGAGAGATGCAACCTAGAAGTAAGGAGAAATTTGCTGACAGAATAATTAAATCAAGGGAACAGCTTGCCTTCAGAAGTTGTGGGTGTGGAAGTTTTTGACAACTTTCAAAAAGTTTTTGGACAGCCCAAAAGGTATTGGATCCCCTCCTCCAGGGGGTTGGGCTAGATCCCGGGTCGCCAACCTTTTGGACCTCAGGGACCACCAACTCATAATTTTAAATCCCGCAGACCACTACTATGAATTTTGACTGACGGTGGCTTGCTGACATTGGTGGGAAAGTCGGTCCCATATTCCAGAGCTGCAGTAGTCACAGGACTGGCCCTTTGGTCATCCCAGCAGCTGCTCCTCCACCTGGGTGCACCGCCTGCCATGGACTGGAGGAGCTGCTCGGGATGACCAAAGGGCCAATCTTGTGACTACCGCAGCTCTGGAATATGGGACCCACTTTCCCACCAACGTCAGCAGCCACCCCGGGACGGATTTCCTCCCCTGCTGTTGGTCTTACCTTCCAGTTCCAGCTCGCATGGCTGTTAAGGTAAAATGCCAAACTGCTTTAGTCATATAGGAAAACATTGCCATTGCTGTCCCTTATGTTAAGCCTACATGTCCCATGATGCATCACTACACATTCCCCTCCCACAAGATATAAAAGGTACCTACCTTTGGTTCTGGTCTCTCTCGTCTCTCTCCTGAAAGAATGGTGTATCTAAGAGAAAACATAGACATGGTGTAAGTTTATATTTCTACAATAAAAGGATTATTCTGATCATAAATATTTTTGAAGATTAATTTGGGCTAGATCCATTCAAAGTTATCAACAAATGGTAGCAGAGATCGGTTGCCAAATTAACTTGAACAAAACATGTCAGGATCAGAGAAAAACCCCAGTGCAGCCCCCTATCCCGTCAGAGCCAACCCCGCCCCTGGAAAACCCAGGGCTGGAAAACCCAGTCCAGCCCTCTGTCCCGTCAGAGCCAACCCCGCCCCTGGAAAACCCAGGGCTGGAAAACCCAGGGCTGGAAAAACCAGGCCTGGAGAACCCAGGGCTGGAAAACCCAGGGCTGGAAAACCCACGCCTGGAAAACCCACGCCTGGAAAACCCAGGGCTGGAAAACCAAGGGCTGGAAAACCCAGGGCTGGAAAACCCATGCCTGGAAAACCCAGGGCTGGAAAACCCAGGGCTGGAAAACCCACGCCTGGAAAACCCACGCCTGGAAAACCCAGGGCTGGAAAACCCAGGGCTGGAAAACCCAGGGCTGGAAAACCCAGGGCTGGAAAACCCAGGGATGGAAGACCCAGGGATGGAAAACCCAGGGATGGAAAACCCAGGGCTGGAAAACCCAGGGATGGGAAAACCCAGGGCAGCCCTCTGTCCCATCAGAGCCAACGCCGCCCCTTGAAAACCCAGGGCTGGAAAACCCAGGGCTGGAAAACCCAGGGCTGGAAAACCCCGGGCTGCCTTCTGTCCCGTCAGAGCCAACCCCACCCCTTGAAAACCCAGGGCTGGAAAACCCAGGGCTGGAAAACCCAGGGCTGGAAAACCCAGGGCTGCAAAAGCCAGGGCTGGAAAAGCCAGGGCTGGAAGACCCAGGGCTGGAAAACCCAGGGCTGGAAAACCCAGGGCTGGAAAGCCCAGGCCTGGAAAACCCAGGCCTGGAAAACCCAGGCCTGGAAAACCCAGGGCAGCCCTCTGTCCCGTCACAGCCAACCCCGCCCCTGGAAAACCCAGGGCTGGAAAACCCAGGGCTGGAAAACCCAGGGCTGGAAAACCCAGGGCTGGAAAACACAGGGCTGGAAAACACAGGGCAGCCCTCTGTCCCGTCACAGTCAACCCCGCCCCTGGAAAACCCAGGCCTGGAAAACCCAGGGCTGGAAAACCCAGGGCTGGAAAACACAGGGCTGGAAAACCCAGGGTTGGAAAGCCCAGGCCTGGAAAACCCAGGGCTGGAAAACCCAGGGCTGGAAAATCCAGGGCAGCCCTCTGTCCCGTCACAGCCAATCCCGCCCCTGGAAAACCCAGGGCTGGAAAACCCAGGGCTGGAAAACCCAGGGCTGGAAAACCCAGGGCTGGAAAACCCAGGGCAGCCCTCTGTCCCGTCACAGTCAACCCCGCCCCTGGAAAACCCAGGGCTGGAAAACCCAGGGCTGGAAAACCAAGGGCTGGAAAACCCAGGGCTGGAAAACCCAGGGCTGGAAAGCCCAGGCCTGGAAAACCCAGGGCTGGAAAACCCAGGGCTGGAAAACCCAGGGCTGGGAAATCCAGGCCTGGAAAACCCAGGGCTGGAAAACCCAGGGCTGGAAAACGCAGGGCTGGAAAACCCAGGGCTGGAAAACCCAGGGCTGGAAAACCCAGGGCTGGAAAACCCAGGCCAGCACTCTGTCCCGTGAGAGCCAACCCCGCCCCTGGAAAACCCAGGGCTGGAAAACCCAGGGCTGGAAAACCCAGGGCTGGAAAACCCAGGGCTGGAAAACCCAGGGCTGGAAAACCCAGGCCTGGAGAACCCAGAACTGGAAAACCCAGGGTTGGAAAACCCAGGTCTGGAAAACCCAGGGCTCGAAAACCCAGGGCTGGAAAACCCAGGGCTGGAAAACCCAGGCCAGCCCTCTGTCCCGTCAGAGCCAACCCCGCCCCTGGAAAACCCAGAGCTGGAAAACCCAGAGCTGGAAAACCCCGGGCTGCAAAAGCCAGGGCTGGAAAACCCAGGGCTGGAAGACCCAGGGCTGGAAAACCCAGGGCTGCAAAACCCAGGTCTGGAAAACCCAGGTTTAGAGAACCCAGGGCTGGAAAACCCAGGGCTGGAAAACCCCTGGCTGCCTTCTGTCCCGTCAGAGCCAACCCCGCCCCTGGAAAACCCAGGGCTGGAAAACCCAGGGCTGGAAAACCAGGGCTGGAAAACCCAGGGCTGGAAAACCCAGGCCAGCCCTCTGTCCCGTCAGAGCCAACCCCGCCCCTGGAAAACCCAGGGCTGGAAAACCCAGGGCTGGAAAACCCAGGGCTGGAAAACCCAGGCCTGGAGAACCCAGGGCTGGAAAACCCAGGGCTGGAAAACCCAGGGCTGGAAAATCCAGGCCTGAAAACCCAGGGCTGGAAAACCCAGGGCTGGAAAACCCAGGCGTGGAAAACCCAGGGCTGGAAAACCCAGGGCTGGAAAACCCAGAGCTGGAAAACCCAGGGCTGGAAAACCCAGGCCAGCCCTCTGTCCCATCAGAGCCAACCCCACCCCTGGAAGACCCAGAGGCAGCTCAAAGGTGTGGTTCTGGAGTGACAACAGACACAACTACTCAGGTTGCCACCGCTGGTGGGTGTGTGATTGGACCTTCGCAGTGCACCCTCACCAGCGGTGGCAACCTGAGTAGTGATACTCAGCGGTGGCAACCTGAGAGGGGCTAAGAGATAGTAATTAGTGGGTAATTACCCAGTTAGTGGGTAATTACAGTTACCCACTAACTGTAGTAATGCTCCGCAGCCAGCGCCTCCAAAGTGCAAGCGGTGGCGTGTTATGTGTCACCGCGGCCGCATTCGACGCCACGCCCCCCTGCCACCTCTTAGTGTCCCCAAGGGCAAGGGGGCCTGCAGAGGGGCGCTAAGAGGTGGCAGGGGGGCATTCGAGGTGCCGGCCGGCCCTGCAGTTTCACCCATTTTGGAGCCGGCTCCGGAGCGGTGCTACAGTCAATGGGTGAGCCTGCAGGGCCGGCGCCTTGAACGCACCCCTGCCACCTCTTAGCGTCCCCAAGGGGGCCAGCACAGGGGCGCTAAGAGGTGGCAGGGGGCGGCGCATCGAACGCAGCCGCAGTGGCACATAACGTGCAACAACTTCCGCATTGGAGGCACCGGCTCCGGAGCAGTGCTAGTCAATGGGTGAACCTGCAAGGCCGGCCGGCACTTCGAACGCCCCCCTGTCGTCTATTAGCGCCCCTCTGCTGGCCCCCTTGGGGACGCTAAGAGGCAACAGGGGGGCTTTCGAGGCGCCAGCCCTGCAGGCTCATCCCATTGACTGTTGTACCGCAGCTGAACCGGCGCCTCGAATGCGGCAGCATATTGGGAAAAGCCACCGCCACCACTTTCCCAAAGTGCTGCCGCTCTCGCATTCTGTCTGTCTGCCCATCCGTCTGTCCGTTCGTTCATCCATCCATCCATCCATCCATCCATCCATCCATCCAAAAGGTCTGTCTGTTTGCCTGCCAGCCTTCCTGCCTGTCTGTCTGTCTTTTGTCTACCTACCTATCTACCAATATCTCTCTCCCCCCCTCTCTTCCTCTTTCTCCCAATATATCTCGCTCCATCGCCCCCATATCGCCCCCCTTCTGTTCCTTCACCCCCACGTCGCCCCTTTTCGTTCCATCGCCCCCTGAAAACAAAATCGCCCCTTGGGGGGCGATATCGCCCAGGTTCAGAACCACTGCTCTACCTGACTCTGTGGTTTCTTCCCCAAACCCCAAAAACTTTAACCTTAGACTGTCTACTATTGACCTCACCCCTTTCCTAAGAGGTCTGTAGGGGACGTGCATAAGCGCACCAAAGTGTCTACCGTCCCATTCCTATTGTTTCTTTTACTTTCTTATATGTATCCATGTCTTTATAACTATGTTTATACTCCTATTAGCTTGTAAGCAATTGACTAATCAAAGAAACAAAGAAACAAAGAAAGAAACAAATAGAATTGGCTACAACTCTCCTCCGTCTCCGAGGGAGCCTGGGTGGGGTATCAGGGAAACGCCAAACCCTAAAAACTATCTGGGAAACGAGACGGCAGCCAGAAAGGAAAGGAGCCCCCTCCAGGGCCGCTCCCCGTCCTCTCTCCATCCGCGGCGCCGCCCTCCCGCTCCTCCCCGGGAGCCTGACAGCGGCAGGGAGGGAACGAGGCTCTCCTCGCCCAGCCACTCACCTCGCTGCAGTTAAAAAAGCCTCGAAACGCCCCCAAAGCGGCAACCCGTCTCGCAGCCGGACGCGCCCCACTTGGGCAGGCTGGGCGACGGCTCGTCGCTGCTCAGTGCGCAACGGCTCGTCGCTGCTCAGTGCGCAACGGCTCGTCGCTGCTCAGTGCGGAGGTGCGAGGCCTTGCCCTGAATGCCGAGACCAGGGAAGCAAGTCGGAATGGCTGTGAACCTTTCAACTGCGGTGGTATTTATAAAGTCTGGGCTGTAGGCTTTTGGGGAGCTAGGCATGGAAACGTCAAATCCAAATTCCCCGAATTCCCTCATTTTCCATTTAGAGGAGAGTTCATTTTTCTTTAATTTCTGGAGTTCAGAATTAATCACTGAAACTGCTGGAAAGGTTTATCAGGAGAGAACTGAAGATTGACTCAGACTTCTGGGTAAAAGGTGAGTAAAAGAGAACCAAGACGGCATGTGGGGGCGGGGGGGGGGGATAGGCTGAGATTGGAAAACACTCAGAGAATGCTGGGAAGCGCTATCAGGCGGCCTGCAAGTCTAAGTGCCATAAATAATCACAGAAGTAGGGGTGAACCAACGGAGGTGTGAATGGATGGATGGATGGATGGATGGATGAATGGATTGATTCTTTATTGACCAAGAGTGATTGGACACACAAGGAATTTGGCTTTGGTGCATATGCTCTCAGTGTCCATCAGAAGAAAAGATACATTCATCAAGAATCATAAGGTACAACATTTAATTATAGTCATAGGGTACAAATAGACAATCAAATCATACTAGGAAACAGTCCATATAAATCGTAAGGTTACAAGCCACAAATTTACAGTCATGCAGTCGGAAGTGGGAGAAGATGGGTGATAAAGAGTGATGAGAAGATTAACAGTAATAGTAATGCAGACTTTATAAATAGTTGGACAGTGTTGAGGGAATTGTTTGTTTAGCAGAGTGATGGCATTCGGGGGAGGAACTGTCCTTGTGTCTAGTTGTTCTGGTGTGCAGTGCTCTATAGCGTCATGTGGAGGGTAGGAGTTGAAACAGTTTGTGTCCAGCAGACATACTCTCTGGGTGTGTGTTGGATTCAGGCTTTGAGTGGTACATCCTCGGTCTGGGAATCCTGACTGGAGGAGACATTTGCCAGCCCTACAAGGTAGTCCAGAGAAGAAGGAGCAGAATGAACGCTGACTTTTGTCTCTAAGATAAAGGGTTACAATACAGAATCTTGCAACTTGGACCGCATTTCTCTCCTCCTCTCTATTTACTCGCTGGGAAACTACAGAGTTCGTTCCTTTTTTATTTCATTTTTAAAAATTAATTCATCAAACTATAAAATATAAAGCGCCCATTTCCACATAATCCCAGAAATAAAGGTGCACTGACTCTAATGCACGAGTACACAATGCACAACTTTGCAAGCCTGAAAGTAGGTATAATTTGCGGTCCGCAAAGCCGGAAACGTTGGGGAAGGAGACTGAAAAAAAAACAGTTGTGGTTTTATGTTTGGAGCCACTTTGACAACTTTCACAGTGTGTCTCCCAATGTCCTTCCATTTTTGGGATAAAGTAATCTGGTTGCCGTCAATATATATATAAAATTAAAGCTCCATTGTTTTCAAGTTCGTTATCCAGTAGGTATAAAAGAAAATCTCTGGTTTTATCTTTTTATTCAGCTAAAGAATCTTCAGGATTAAGATGTGATACCGATGTGGTCAGCGGGGTCGCGATCGTTGCGGTAGCCGGTGAAGATGGCGTCCGAATTCCCACGAGGTGACCTTTGTTCTCTCCTCTGCTCAGAATCCCACTTTCCTCGCTAGTGTTATGTGGGCTCGCGGAGTAAAGAGGCAGGACGCACCAGGAGCAGGTAAAACTCTTTATTTCTTCATTTAAGCAAAAAGCCGCTCAGGCGCGGCAGGTGCCAGCTTTTGTAGCTGGGGTTGTCCAAAGCTTCAGCCACTGACAGGACTTTATTTCTCCCACCAGTGGCTGGGCCAATGAGTGGAGTCTGCTACACTCTATGGCCATATATGGTAATACTTAACAGTTACTACAACAACCGCCCCCTCTCCCTCCACTCTGACTCACCTCCCAAACATCAGGAACTGACCTGACCACAAATCCTTTTCTTGGAAATTGTGATGGTCGCAGCACGGCCTCCTTTCCCCCCCACACCTGCCAATTAATCACTGGAGAATCTGTGTGACTCACCTACCCATCTACCTCTGGCATTCCTGTATTTGTGGTATGTAAGTATGTATGTATGTATGTATGTATGTATGTATGTATTTATTTATTGAAAAAGTTTTTTTTATTTTGATGACAAATACAACAAATAAAACCAACTTTCAATCTTACAGTGTGTCGGTTGGATCCATATATCTTGTGCTCCTAATAATATTATTGTACATTTCTTACTTGATTATATTTATAAACCGTTCTAAGCAACATTTTATATCATATTATTCAGTTATTATATTGTTATTGACATTATAATTGTTATCTTTTAAAAACATACCTCGTTCTGGTTACATTATATTCATTCTCTTACTCATTCAAGATTAATCAATTATAGTATATTATTACTATTGGTTTTTACTGGTTTCTTGTTGCCTTAATATCCTTTGCCTTTTGTCCCAGGCATCTTTCCTGAAGGTTATCAATAACAACCTTGTGAAGCATAAAGACGAGTCAAAATACCACCAAATATGGAATATGAAAGGGAGTTTGCAAAATGGAATAAGGACTAAAGGTGAAACAGGGAGGATGTGAGAGATTACTTCCCTGAGAGGTAACGGGGAGGAACTAAAAATTATAAAGTTTAAATGTATATATATATACATATATACATTTATATAAAATGATATATAAATGATATATAAATGTATATCATTTCTTTCTGAGTAATATGTACTGACAAAAATGTATGTCAAAGAAGACCACCATGTTCAATGTTTTTTTTAAATTTTTAAATAAATTTTATAAAGTTTTGAAATTTTAAAAACATAATATAAAAACTTTATATATTATAATCAACATCAGGACATCTTTTATATCTCTTTGCATTCTTCAGTATATATATTTACTTATTCCTTTACCATTACATCTTACTCTTGCTATAAATCAATCTTTTATCCTTACACATCAATCTTTTCTATAATATATTTATATATTTACATATTCCCTCATTCTTTCCCTACTTGCCATTTATTTTCTTTTTATTTCTAAACCACTCATACCAGGCTTCCCAGGCCCTGTAATAAATTGAATCTTCTCTGTCTTTTATTTTCATTGTTAGCTTGTCCATCTCTATACAATCTATTATTTTTTTACCACCATGCTTTCCATTGGAACCCATTTTTCCTTCCAGAGTTGTGCGTACGAGATCCTTGCAGCTGTTAATATATGTAACATGACATATCTATCTGTTTTATTGCATGTTTGTGTTATTATGCCTAATAAAAACATTTCCGGATTAAGTTCAATTTTCTGATTCGTAATTTCTTCTAGCCATTGTCTACTTAAATTCCAATATTTTTTCACCTCTTGACATGTCCACCAGGTATGGAAATAGGTGCCACGTGGCCACTGTAGGATTTCTTTGTTTTTGTTTTTTAAGTGTTTCCGTAGCAAAAGCCACCTCTTCCTTTTTGTCGAGCTTCTATTTTATCTTTGAATTGGAGCCTAGACAACGTTAACAGTGTTCCAATATGTGAGGGGCTGCCACAAAAGAAGAGGGAGTCAAGCTGTTCTCCAAAGCACCTGAGGGCAGGACAAGAAACAACTTGGGTGGAAGCTTATCAAGGAGAGATGCAACCTAGAAGTAAGGAGAAATTTGCTGACAGAATAATTAAATCAAGGGAACAGCTTGCCTTCAGAAGTTGTGGGTGTGGAAGTTTTTGACAACTTTCAAAAAGTTTTTGGACAGCCCAAAAGGTATTGGATCCCCTCCTCCAGGGGGTTGGGCTAGATCCCGGGTCGCCAACCTTTTGGACCTCAGGGACCACCAACTCATAATTTTAAATCCCGCAGACCACTACTATGAATTTTGACTGACGGTGGCTTGCTGACATTGGTGGGAAAGTCGGTCCCATATTCCAGAGCTGCAGTAGTCACAGGACTGGCCCTTTGGTCATCCCGCAGCAGCTGCTCCTCCACCTGGGTGCACCGGCCTGCCATGGACTGGAGGAGCTGCTCCGGGATGACCAAAGGGCCAATCTTGTGACTACCGCAGCTCTGGAATATGGGACCCACTTTCCCACCAACGTCAGCAAGCCACCCCGGGGACGGATTTCCCTCCCCTGCTGTTGGTCTTACCTTCCAGTTCCAGCTCGCATGGCTGTTAAGGTAAAATGCCAAACTGCTTTAGTCATATAGGAAAACATTGCCATTGCTGTCCCTTATGTTAAGCCTACATGTCCCATGATGCATCACTACACATTCCCCTCCCACAAGATATAAAAGGTACCTACCTTTGGTTCTGGTCTCACTCTCGTCTCTCTCCTGAAAGAATGGTGTATCTAAGAGAAAACATAGACATGGTGTAAGTTTATATTTCTACAATAAAAGGATTATTCTGATCATAAATATTTTTGAAGATTAATTTGGGCTAGATCCATTCAAAGTTATCAACAAATGGTAGCAGAGATCGGTTGCCAAATTAACTTGAACAAAACATGTCAGGATCAGAGAAAAACCCCAGTGCAGCCCCCTATCCCGTCAGAGCCAACCCCGCCCCTGGAAAACCCAGGGCTGGAAAACCCAGGGCTGGAAAACCCAGTCCAGCCCTCTGTCCCGTCAGAGCCAACCCCGCCCTGGAAAACCCAGGGCTGGAAAACCCAGGGCTGGAAAACCAGGCCTGGGAACCCAGGGCTGGAAAACCCAGGGCTGGAAAACCCAGGCTGGAAAACCCACGCCTGGAAAACCCAGGGCTGGAAAACCAGGGCTGGAAAACCCAGGGCTGGAAAACCCAGGCCTGGAAAACCCAGGGCTGGAAAACCCAGGGCTGGAAAACCCAGGGCTGGAAAACCCAGGGCTGGAAAACCCAGGGCTGGAAAACCCAGGGCTGGAAAACCCAGGGCTGGAAAACCCAGGGATGGAAAACCCAGGGATGGAAGACCCAGGGATGGAAAACCCAGGGATGGAA
Organism: Naja naja; assembly: GCA_009733165.1. Lineage (NCBI taxonomy): Eukaryota > Metazoa > Chordata > Lepidosauria > Squamata > Elapidae > Naja > Naja naja. The sequence continues at coordinate 62,024 of SOZL01000437.1, read as the reverse complement.
AACCCAGGGCTGGAAAACCCAGGGATGGGAAAACCCAGGGCAGCCCTCTGTCCCGTCAGAGCCAACCCTGCCCCTTGAAAACCCAGGGCTGGAAAACCCAGGGATGGAAAACCCAGGGATGGAAAACCCAGGGCTGAAAACCCAGGGCTGGAAACCCAGGGCTGGAAAACCCAGGGCTGGAAAACCCAGGGCTGGAAAACCCAGGGCTGGAAAACCCAGGGCTGGAAAACCCAGGGCTGGAAAACCCAGGGCTGGAAAACCCAGTCCAGCCCTCTGTCCCGTCCGAGCCAACCCGCCCCTGGAAAACCCAGGGCTGGAAAACCCAGGGCTGGAAAACCCAGGGCTGGAAAACCCAGGCCTGGAAAACCCAGGGCTGCAAAAGCCATGGCTGGAAGACCCAGGGCTGGAAAACCCAGGCCTGGAAAACCCAGGGCTGGAAAACCCAGGGCTGGAAAACCCAGGCCTGGAAAACCCAGGCCTGGAAAACCCAGGGCTGGAAAACCCAGGGCTGGAAAACCCAGGGCTGGAAAACCCAGGGCTGGAAAACCCAGGGCTGGAAAACCCAGGGCTGGAAAACCCAGGGCTGGACAACCCAGGGCTGGAAAACCCAGGGCAGCCCTCTGTCCCGTCACAGCCAACCCCGCCCCTGGAAAACCCAGGGCTGGAAAACCCAGGGCTGGAAAACCCAGGGCTGGAAAACCCAGGGCTGGAAAACCCAGGGCTGGAAAACCCAGGGCTGGAAAACCCAGGGCTGGAAAACCCAGGGCTGGAAAACCCAGGGCTGGAAAACCCAGGGCTGGAAAACCCCAGGGCTGCCTCTGTCAGGGCAGAGCCAAACCCGGCTGGAAAACCCAGGGCTGGAAAACCCAGGCCTGGAGAACCCAGGGCTGGAAAACCCAGGGCTGGAAACCCAGGGCTGGAAAACCCAGGGCTGGAAAACCCAGGGCTGGAAACCCAGGGCTGGAAAACCCAGGCTGGAAAACCCAGGCTGGAAAACCCAGGGCTGGAAAACCCAGGGCTGGAAAACCCAGGGCTGGAAAACCCAGGGCTGGAAAACCCCGGGCTGCCTTCTGTCCTGTCAGAGCCAACCCCGCCCCTGGAAAACCCAGGGCTGGAAAACCCAGGGCTGGAAAACCCAGGGCTGGAAAACCAGGGCTGGAAAACCCAGGGCTGGAAGACCCAGGGCTGGAAAACCCAGGGCTGGAAAACCCAGGGCTGGAAAACCCAGGACTGGAAAACCCCGGGCTGCCTTCTGTCCTGTCAGAGCCAACCCCGCCCCTGGAAAACCCAGGCTGGGAAACCCAGGGCTGGAAAACCCAGGGCTGGAAAACCCAGGGCAGCCCTCTTTCCCGTTAGAGCCAACCGCACCCCTGGAAAACCCAGGGCTGGAAAACCCAGGGCTGGAAAACCCAGGGCTGGAAAACCCAGGGCTGGAAAACCCAGGGCAGCCCTCTGTCCCATCAGAGCCAACCCCGCCCCTGGAAAACCCAGGGCAGCCCTCTGACCATCAGAGCAACCCAAACCCTGGAAAACCCAGGGCAGCCCTCTGTCCCATCAGAGCCAACCCAGGGCTGGAAAACCCAGGGCTGGAAAACCCAGGGCTGGAAAACCCAGGGCAGCCCTCTGTCCCATCAGAGCCAACCCCATCCCTGGAAAACCCAGGGCAGCCCTCTGTCCCATCAGAGCCAACCCCGCCCCTGGAAAACCCAGGGCAGCCCTCTGTCCCATCACAGCCAACCCCGCCCCTGGAAAACCCAGGGCTGGAAAACCCAGGGCTGGAAAACTCAGGGCACCCCTCTGTCCTGTCAGAGTCAACTCCGCCCCTTGAAAACGCAGGGCTGGAAAACCCAGGGCTGGAAAACCCAGGGCTAGAAAACCCAGGGCTGCAAAACCCAGGGCTGGAAAACCCAGGGCTGGAAAACCCAGGGCTGGACAACCCAGCGCTGGAAAATCCAGGCCTGGAAGACCCAGGGCTGGAAAACCCAGGGCTGGAAAACCTAGGGCTGGAAATCCCAGGGCTGGAAAACGCAGGGCTGGAAAACGCAGGGCTGGAAAACCGAGGGCTGGAAAGCCCAGGGCTGGAAAACCCAGGGCTGGAGAACCCAGGGCTGGAAGACCCAGGGCTGGAAAACCCAGGCCTGGAAAACCCAGGCCTGGAAAACCCAGGGCTGGAAAACCCAGGGCTGGAAAACCCAGGGCTGGAAAGCCCAGGCCTGGAAAACCCAGGGCTGGAAAACGCAGGGCTGGAAAACGCAGGCTGGAAAACCCAGGGCAGCCCTCTGTCCCATCAGAGCCAACCCCGCCCCTGGAAAACCCAGGGCTGGAAAACCCAGGGCTGGAAAACCCAGGGCAGCCCTCTGTCCCATCAGAGCCAACCCCGTCCCTGGAAAACCCAGGGCAGCCCTCTGTCCCATCAGAGCCAACCCGCCCCTGGAAAACCCAGGGCAGCCCTCTGTCCCATCACAGCCAACCCCGCCTGGAAAACCCAGGGCTGGAAAACCCAGGGCTGGAAACTCAGGGCACCTCTGTCCTGTCAGAGTCAACTCCGCCCCTGAAAACGCCAGGGCTGGAAAACCAGGGCTGGAAACCCAGGGCTAGAAAACCCAGGGCTGGAAAACCCAGGGCTGGAAAACCCAGGGCTGGACAACCCAGGCCTGGAAAACCAGGCTGGAAAACCCAGGGCTGGAAAACCTAGGGCTGGAAATCCCAGGGCTGGAAAAACCAGGCTGGAAAACGCAGGGCTGGAAAACCGAGGGCTGGAAAGCCCAGGGCTGGAAAACCCAGGGCTGGAGAACCCAGGGCTGGAAGACCCAGGGCTGGAAAACCCAGGCCTGGAAAACCCAGGCCTGGAAAACCCAGGGCTGGAAAACCCAGGGCTGGAAAACCCAGGGCTGGAAAGCCCAGGCCTGGAAAACCCAGGGCTGGAAAACGCAGGGCTGGAAAACCCAGGGCTGGAAAACCCAGGGCAGCCCTCTGTCCCAGCCACAGCCCCTGCCCTGGAAAACCCAGGGCTGGAAAACCCAGGGCTGGAAAACGCAGGGCTGGAAAACCCAGGGCTGGAAAACCCAGGGCTGGAAGACCCAGGGCTGGAAGACCCAGGGCTGGAAAACCCAGGCCTGGAAAACCCAGGCCTGGAAAATCCAGGCCTGGAAGACCCAGGCCTGGAAGACCCAGGGCTGGAAAACCCAGGGCTGGAAAACCCAGGGCTGGAAAATGCAGGGCTGGAAAACCCAGTGCTGGAAAACCCAGGGCTGGAACACCCAGGGCTGGAAAGCCCAGGCCTGGAAAACCCAGGGCTGGAAAACCCAGGGCTGGAAGACCCAGGGCTGGAAAACCCAGGGCTGGAAAACCCAGGGCTGGAAAACCCAAGGGGGCTTCTATACCCATGCAGAGCCTTTCCCAAGCACGCACTCACACATACACACATCTCAATTGGTGGACCCAAGTTTTGTGACCATTTAGACATCTTAGTTGGAGCTGTTCTCGATGAACTTAGGAAAGACAAATAAGCACACGTTTTTCTTAGATTTGCTCCGCCAGAATCTTTCTCTTTTCATTTTTAAATTTTTTTACGGAACAGCTGGTGAAATTTCCCCCCCTCCCAAATAGCTCTGATAAAATCTGCCCCGTGGTAATATTTTAAAATTTTCCTATAGTTACAAAGAAGCAAATAGAAATTAATTTATTTATCACATTCTCCAAATATAAGCAATATAAATATGAATACCAGTTTATTCTATTTTGTAGTCCTTCTTTTTCTTCGGATATTTCAACTGTCATACATTCATCTCCCTATTCAGTTAGTATTGCTTATGGACGGACAGAATCCCTGAGGTCACTTAAATTTTCAGCAACTCAGCTGACTTACAAAAAGAATCCCATTTTTTTTTACAGGTGCAAAGTATTTGTAACGGCAAAATCAAAGCCGAGACGGGATACCAGTTTTAAATGCTCTGGACTCTCACAAATTCAGGTAGTCCTGAGCATCGCTGGGTGGCTCCTTTTGGGAGGGTGTAAATCTATTGGAGTAAAAACAGCATGTAAATTTCTTGTATGACCACAACTGAGCCCAACATTGTGTTGCTAAATGAGTTTTGCTCTTTCTTGCCACAGTTGTTAAGTCAATCCCTGCGGCTGTCGTGTTAGGAACGTGGTTCAACATGGTCTCCGGAGGTTCTCAGCCACCCAGGCCAGGGTTGTCCCAAAGGGGCTTTTTCGCTTCTCGTCCAAGGAGTCACCTCAGGAACATGGCGGTTCAGTGAATCTGGCTCCCACATGTACTGGGCTCCTGGGAAGGTCACAAAAGGCCATCCCATAACCCCAGGATGCCACAACCATCATAAATTCGAATCCATTTTCTTTTTTTTATAAAGTTTTTATTTTTAAGACAAACATACAAACAAAACATAAAAACATAAAATCCATCTTCCATTTTATATACATATCATTGTTTCTTTAATTGTTGTTTCCATAAAATGGAATTAATGGAAAAGAAGAGCTAGCCCAAAAGATTAAAAATGCTAAACAGAATTATTTTGAGGATGCAAACAAACCAGGAAGATGGTTAGTCTATAAATTAAGAAAGGAAAGAGAATCAAGGAAAATTAGCCATTTAATAGATGAAGAAGGACATCCTTGTTACGGAAATGAAGGGAAAAAAAGAATTATACAAGACTATTATGGAAAATTGTACTATCAAGAGAGTATTCAAGAAGAAAAAATTAAAAAATATATACAAAAGGCAAAGTTACCACAGATACCTAAGGATATTGAAATAATGTTAGAAGAGAATATAACAATGATGGAGTTAACAGAAGCCTTAAAGAAACAAAATACAGGGAAAGCACCAGGCCGGATGGTTTACCAGTGGAATTTTATAAGACTTTTCAGGAGGTGTTAAACCTCCAATTATTAGAAGTTATGAATGAAGTCATGCAAGAGAAGACAATACCAAAGACTTGGTCAGAAGCTTATATCACACTTATACCGAAGGATGACACAGACTTACAACAAGTTAAAAATTATAGGCCTATTTCCCTATTAAATTCAGACTATAAAATTTTGCTTCAATTTTGGCAGAAAGACTGAAAAGATACTTAAACAACTTTATACATCTTGATCAAAATGGGTTCCTGCCAAAAAGACAAATCAAACATAATATGAGAATAATTCTGGACACTCTGAGTACTATGAGGCACATCCTGAAAAGCAAATGGCCTTGATGTTTCTGGATGCTCAAAAAGCCTTGATAACGTGAGTTGGTGCTTTATGTTACTACAATTGACACAAATGGGCTTTGGCAAAAATTTTATACGTGCTATTGAGACTATATATTCTGAACAAACCAAGGGTTTTGATAAATGGAGAATTGACAGAGCCTATAAATATAAGAAAAGGGACTAGACAAGGCTGCCCACTGTCGCCCCTCCTGTTTGTGTTAACCTTAGAAGTGTTAAACAGGTGCATTAGAGAAGATAAACAAATAAAAGGAATGAAAATTAAAAGAGAAGAATATAAGTTACAAGCCTTTGCAGATGACCTGGTATTTATATTAGAGGACCCACTGGAATCAGCGCTTAAGCTAATTGAAAGAATAGAAGAGTATGGAGAAGTAGCAGGATTGAAAATTAATAAAGACAAAACAAAGATATTAACAAAGAATATGTCAGTGAGATGGAAGAAAGAATTGGAAGAAGCTTTAGAAATACAGGTCACAAGTAAGGTTAAGTATTTAGGGATATATATTACAGCAAGATGTAGTACACTGAAGGAGCATAATTACATTAAACTTAAACAGCAGATAGCGACAGACTTGGAAAAATGGGAAAACTTACAACTATTGTTGATCGGGAGAATATCAACAATCAAGATGAATGTATTGCCTAGAATTCTATACTTATTCCAGACAATTCCAATCAGACTAGGGAAAGAGTTTTTCGAAGACCTAAATAGAATGATGTTGAAATACATATGGCAAGGCAAAAAGCAAGAATAAACTTAAGTTATTGCAGGATGCAAGATTAAGAGGGGGTTTGCTTTGCCCAATTGGGAACTATACTACCAGGCGGCAAATTGATGTGGGTAAAAGATTGGATAACACTAAGGAATACTAGATTATTGACTCTAGAAGGACATGACTTGCTATTGGGGTGGCATGCATCCTTTGGTATAAAGGAACTAAAACACAAGGATATTTCAGAAGACATTATATTCCAGAAGCTTTGTTTTAAACTGGGAGAAGATTAAAAACAACATTACTTGAAAATTCCAATATGGATATCTACTATTGAAGCCTTTTCATATCCAGTAATATATAAAAGGAACAAACAGTTAGATATGGTGAGATATTGAATGAAAGGGGTGAACTTAAATCTATGCAAGCGTTGGAAGAACAAGGTATAAAAATGAATTGGTTTTCATATTTGCAAGTACAATCTAGATTTGATAAGGATATTAAAGTAGAAGGTATTTATAACAAGCAGACTGGGCTAGATAAAATATTGATGGGTACTGATGAAAAGGTGATTAAAAACTTTATAGATATTTTTAGAAATTAAAATGGAAGAGGAACAAGTTAAAGAAACAATGATCGCTTGGGGGAAAAATTTTGGATATGGGATTGATCTAGAGAAATGGGAAAAAATTATATAAAATGACAATGTCAACTGCTTATAAAGAAAATTTGTATAAGATGTTTTACAGGTGGCACTTACCCCGAGAATTGCAAGAATGTTTAAGAATAAATCGGATAAATGTTGGAAATGTCATCAGATACCTGGATCATATTACCATATGTGGTGGACTTCTTCGGATGCAAAAAGATATTGGACTAAAATCCACACATAGACTTGAAACCAGAAATATTTTTGTTGGGAATTATACCAGATATTTACAATAAAGAGTTGAAATATTTGATTGTAAATGTTTTAACAGCAGCTAGAATTGTATTTGCCAAAAATTGGAAGAATGATAAAATACCTATGCAGGAGGAAGTGATTAGGAAAATTATGGACTGTGCTGAAATGAGTAAATTGACATTTGAAATTAGACAACAAGAAGATAAACAATTTTATAAGATATGGGATTTGTTTTATCAATGGTTGGATAAAAGACTTGGTAATGCAATAGACTATATATATTTATAAAATATAATGTTGATATATATAACCATTGGATGAAAGTATAAAATTTTAGATTAAAAATATATCTCGTATATATGATGAAACAAATAGTTTAATTGTACACAAGTAATAATTGATAAAATACATGTTTTATTGATAATGAAATTTTCTTTTGATAAATTGTGAGTGATGAATATGAAAGGATGACACAAAGCATTTGTAACCAACTGACACACTGTATGTATATATGGAAGATGGTTTTTATGTTTCAATGTCCTGTTTGTATGTTTGTATCAAAAATAAAAACTTTTTATAAAAAAAAAGAAAGTTGAAGGGAAAACCTTAGGCAGTCACTGACTTAATCCTTATATTAGAGGACCAGCTGTATGAAATTTCTTCGAGAGGAACGTGGTGGGTGGCCGGGCCTTTTGCTGAGTCTCTGCTGATGAACACGTTGCTCTTTGTTCCCTGGAGTCTCCGGGACAGTCCTGAAGAAACCTAGTTAGCCACCAGCTGGATCTGGGCATGCAGATGCGTGAGATTCTAGAATTCAACATGGGAGAGGTGTTGTTGGAAGGAGGGTTTCTTGGGGGTATCGTACGTCCTCTGTCCTGACAGAGCAGGATCCCCCCTTCTCTCCCGCACTCACCTCCAATCCCAGGATTCCCAAACTTATCTGAGGACTGCTGCACATTGGAATCCATCCTGAGCTGCAAGACAACAGAGATCACGTCAGACAGCTGGTCACCATCACCAGGAAGGTGGGTGTTGGGGGCATTCGGTCCCCATCCAGTTCCGTCCAGGGTCCTTACTGAGACTGGTGCCCGGACAAACGCAGGGACGGCAGAGGCTCACCTGAGACCACCAGAGAAAAGGCCCAGTTGCCCCTGCAGAGACAATCCTCCCAGCGCTTGCTTCGACCTGCAAGGGGATAATTAGCCCGAGATGAAAACAGGCACCGATGCAGACAGAGCGAAGAGATGCGCCTGCACACATCAACAGGGTGCAACCTTCCCAAGAGATTTTTGACTTCCTTATGCCAAAGCAGGTGGATGCACAAAGGAGATCCCAGGATCCCAGGGGCTTATGCGAGGAGGAGCTGCCACCGAGACCCCCTCCCCTTCACACCTTTCATGCTGCAGTTAATTCTCTCTTCGCGGGGGTGGGGCTGTCACAGCAGGATCCCACTTCTCCCGCACTCACCTCCGATCCCAGGATTCCCAAAGTGCATTTGAAGACTGTCTTCATTGAATCCATCCTGAGCTGCAAGAGCAACAGAGATCACTTCAGACAGCTGGTCGCCATCGGGGCTCTGGGAGGGGCGGGTGTTGGGAGCATTCGGTCCCTATCCAGTTCCCCTTCTGGGGTCCTTACAGAGGACTGATGCCCAGACAAACGTAGGGAGGGCAGGGGCTCACCTGAAACCAAAGAAAGTCCCAGTTGTCCCTGCAGAAACGATGCCCCCAGCGCTTCGTTTGGACCTGCAAGGGGATAATTGGCCCGAGATGAAAAGAGGCATCGATGCAGACGCGCGAAGAGACGCGCCCGCGCACATCAACACGGTGCAACCTTTCCCAAGAGATTTCCTTTGACTTCCTTATGCCAAAGCAGGTGGATGCACGTAAAGGAGATCCCAGGATCCCAGGGGGGCTTCTGCGCAAGGAGGAGGAGCTGCCACCGAGACCCTCCCCTCTTCACACCTTTCATGCTGCAGTTAATTCCTCTTCGCGAGGGGTGGGGGCTGTCACAGCAGGATCCCACTTCTCTCCCGCACTCACCTCCGATCCCAGGATTCCCAAAGTGCATTTGAAGACTGTCTTCATATTGGAATCCATCCTGAGCTGCAAGAGCAACAGAGATCACTTCAGACAGCTGGTCGCCATCGGGGCTCCGGGAGGGGCGGGTGTTGGGGGCATTCGGTCCCCATCCAGTTCCGTCCCGGGGTCCTTACTGAGGACTGGTGCCCGGACAAACGCAGGGACGGCAGAGGCTCACCTGAGACCAGAGAAAGGCCCAGTTGCCCCTGCAGAGACAATCCTCCCAGCGCTTCGTTTCGACCTGCAAGGGGATAATTAGCCCGAGATGAAAACAGGCACCGATGCAGACACGCGAAGAGATGCGCCTGCGCACATCAACAGGGTGCAACCTTTCCCAAGAGATTTCCTTTGACTTCCTTATGCCAAAGCAGGTGGATGCACGTAAAGGAGATCCCAGGATCCCAGGGGGGCTTATGCGCAAGGAGGAGGAGCTGCCACCGAGACCCTCCCCCCTTCACACCTTTCATGCTGCAGTTAATTCCTCTTCGCGAGGGGTGGGGGCTGTCACAGCAGGATCCCACTTCTCTCCCGCACTCACCTCCGATCCCAGGATTCCCAAAGTGCATTTGAAGACTGTCTTCATATTGGAATCCATCCTGAGCTGCAAGAGCAACAGAGATCACTTCAGACAGCTGGTCGCCATTGGGGCTCCGGGAGGGGCGGGTGTTGGGGGCATTCGGTCCCCATCCAGTTCCGTCCCGGGGTCCTCACTAAGGACTGGTGCCCGGACAAACGCAGGGACGGCAGAGGCTCACCTGAGACCAGAGAAAGGCCCAGTTGCCCCTGCAGAGACAATCCTCCCAGCGCTCCGTTTGGACCTGCAAGGGGATAATTGGCCCGAGATGAAAACAGGCACCGATGCAGACACGCGAAGAGACGCGCCCGCGCACATCAACAGGGTGCAACCTTTCCCAAGAGATTTCCTTTGACTTCCTTATGCCAAAGCAGGTGGATGCACGTAAAGGAAGGGCGGTGATTTTGGAGGGAATGTAGGAACGTGCTGGTCGAGCCCCCCCACCCCACCCCAAGCCCTAATCCCAACCCTCCCCTCCCCTCTCCCCCGCTCTCTTTGCAGCAAGAGAATCTCCCTCCCGTCTCCCAGGAGATTCTCTCCCATCCCCGTTCAAACCCTGAGGGAGGGGAGCCACGAAAGAGAAAGGCCCAAGGAGTCCTGGGTCCTCCCCAAACTGACCTCCGAATCCGGGAAGGGGGTCTGGTCCAAGATCACGCTTTCCCCATCCCGCTAGCGGCACTGCCTGGGGCCTACCTAGCTGCCCTCCAACGTCCCCGGGCTCAGCTGGCTTGCTAAGCCACCACATGGCATTCTTCCAGCTCTCCCTACTATGTAGCGGCCTCCCGTAAAAGAAATTGGCCACTAAATGAGGACCCCATCATTAAGCGAGGACCACTTTAATTTGGGTTGGCAGTCACATGGCCACCTGCCTGGGCCTTCGCTGGGCCTCCCCAACCTTGGAAACTGGCAAAAAGCACTTGCTAAGCATTTGGCCACTAAGTGAAGACCTGGTCATTAAGCAAGGACCACTTAAATTTGGGTTTCCAGCCAAATGGCCTCCTGCCTGGGCCTTGCCTGGGCCTCCACAGGCCTTGGAAACTGGCAAAAAGCACTTGCTAAGCAATTGGCCACTAAGCGAGGACCTGATCATAAGTGAGGACCACTTAAATTTAGGTTGCCAGACACCTGGCCACGCTCACCCCAGTCACATGACCACAAGCCACATCGATAAATTAGGCCACGCCCATAGAACAGGTTGTTAAGAAATGTGGATCCATCAAGATGTGAATCCCCATTGCCTGCGATCAGCCCCATCTAGCGAACCAGTCCCATCGATGGGACACATGAAGACATGATACCCTTTGCCTGCGATCAGCCCCATCTCATGAACAAATGCCCTCAATGGGACATATGAAGGGGTTAATCCACCCTATCCTGTCTCTTTAGGCGCCTAGAACCTCCCACTGCTCCACCCTACTTTCTACCCCGGGCAAGGCAATGCATCCCCAGGACGGCACTCCTTCCCTCCTCTCATGCAGCATCTTGGCATCTCACCACTCTGCATGGCTTCTTCTGCGTGACACCGAAACATCTGAATCCGCAGCAAACAGGCAAGTGACTCACAGCCACGGAACTGCATCTGCTGAAATAGATGCCCAGAGGCTCCGCCCAGGGCCACAATTCCGTCCCAACGCCTGCTTTCGCTCTCTAACAACTCCGCCTCCAGTCTCGTCAACGGGACAAATGAAGACTTAGACGGCGCGCCGTTTGGGCCCTGTAGACGGTGCTGCCGTTATGGGCCTGTAGACCGCTCGCCGTGACCGGCCTGGAGAGGTGTCCCGCGGCGTTTTAAAAAAGTCCCGATTTTAAGAGATGGAATCCCTGGAAGGGCATTTCTTGAAAGAACTTTTTTTTTTTAATTACATTTATATGCCGCCCTTCTCCGAAGACTCAGGGCGGCTTACAATTTTTGGAGCACAACCCAATGTGCTCAGCCATAGCCTTCATTCCATTGTATATGCCTGCTTATTACTAAGCGGCATTTTTACAAGATCAGCTAATTGCCCCCAACAATCTTGGGTCCTCAATTTACCTACCCCGAGAGGATGGAAGGCTGAGTCAACCTTGAGCCTGGTGGGATTCGAGCCTACAGTAATTGTAGACAGCTGGATCTTAAGAGCAGGCATTTAACAGCCTGAGCCACCAAAGCTCTTCTGCAGACATAGCTCTTCTGCAGACATAGAATGCTGATTCGGTCCTCTTTCCAGTCCGCTCCCCCTCCCCGCTGTGGCCACTGTTTGATTAGGTCCCAAAGCATTGAGGGGACTCTGCTGCCTCCCCCCCCCATCCAGGAGAGCCCCCCTGGGAACAGGAGAAGGGTGGCCCCTCCAGATGTGAGGGCGGCATATAAATATGAATAAAATAAATAAATAAAATAAATAAGTCTACCTGGGCGCCCCCAAGAGCAGTTCCTTCCCTCCCCCAAAGCGGAGATTGTCAGAAAGCGGCGTTTGCAGGGGATCAGGGCAGTTCATGAACTTCCTGGTTGCCTTCGCCCAACCCTTCCCCCTGGGTCGCCTTTCCTGCCCTTGTGGGGGCTTTGTGGCTCTTGGGGGCTTCTGGTGCTGGGAAGACCTGGCTGGTTTCTCCAATTGGATCCGTGTCTTGGCAGATGTTGGTGCAGTGGAGCGATGGGGCTAAGGTTGTCCTGTGAAGATTCCTCCTTCCTGATTGTCGTAAACCCCCAATATCCCCAGAGCTTTTTTCCTGGTACAGGCAGAGATTATTCCTTAGCAATCAGGAATTTGGGGTGCTCCTGGCTGTTTGCTCTGAGAAATTATCAATATAGCAACTTTTCAAAAGATATTTTAAAAAATTGGCAGGAATTTAAAGATTAAATAAACTGGCTTGGATGTAAAAGAAAAGAGAAGCAATTCTGGATGGTGACCATGAAATGAACCACTTGCTTGGACACAGACAGGCCCAAACTCACCAGCCTTTCCTGACTGGAGGCACATTACCATTGTGAGGATGCCAAACCTGTGTTGTAGTCACACGTGTCATTTCTGACTTGAGGAGGATTCGTGACTGTGAGGAGGCCCAACGTGCGTTACATTCACACATTTCTCCTCTCAGGCAGACTTCGGACTTCATCTTCACTGCTCAGCCCCACAAGGGAAAGAAGCCGGTTCTGGATCATAGACAGTCCGATCCCCCCTTCTTCTGTTAGGGAAAAGCTCTGATCCCTTTTGGATTCTGAAATCTCCCCAGAGCAGGAACTGGATCTGGGGATCCCTCTCCCGAAAAGCTCTGAGAAGCCCCTGGGATTGTGGGGAGGAGCAGGAAGAAGGAGGCCCAGGCCTTTGCCTTGAACTGGGAGGACTGGGAGGCCAGATTGGAGGGAAAGGGCAGTGGGACTACAGGTAGTCCTCGACTTACAACAGTTCATCTAGTGACCAAAGTTGCAATGTCATTGAAAAAAGTGACAGTATGACCATTTTTCACACTTATGACCATTTTAGCATCCTCATTGTCATGTGACTGAGATTTGGATGCTGGGCAACTGGTTCATATTTATGACGGTCACAGTCTCCCCCTATCACATGAGCCCCTTTTGCAGCGTTCTGACAAGCAAAGTCCATGGAGAAGCCAGATTCACTTAACAACCAAGTTCTTCATTTAACAACTGCAATGAATCCTTTAACAACTGAGGGAAGAACATTTGTAAAATGGAGCAAAAAAACTCAATCAACAAATGTCTCACATAGCAACAAACAATATGGGCTCAATTATGGTCATCAGTTGAGGACTACCTGTATTTATGTCTCTGGGCTTTGGAGGTCCTGCCCTTTTGTATGCAGACCCAGGTTCTGCCCAAATAAATCCCATGAACGATCATGAAAATGATCTTTAAAATCTTTGGTGCCCTGGAAGAATTTCTGATCTGAAGAGCTTTCAGAATGGAGACCAAAAAGGGGCCTTGGGGATTTTCCTGGTTAATTGATTTCCCAGCAGCATTTTATTCATTTTCTTTTCTTTTGATTCTTTTAACCAATTTAGAACTAAACAGTGACTTAATGTGATTTTTTCCCCTCGCTGTTGGTAAAATTTTATGTCTTGTGAATTGAGCCAGTCCTCCAGGGAAGGGCTGGAAAAACTCTGATGATCTTCAGTCAGGAGTTTGCATGATGGAAGCTGAAATAATTTTCTGTGTTTAATCTTTGGTTCACCAGAGGGGCCTTAAAGGTGACAGGACCCTCCCCATAGAGGATGAGCTTGGGTTGAGGACCCCAGCTTAGCCCCTCCCCCCAATATGGGTGTTTTCAGCAGGAACTCCCAATCATCCCCAGTGGGGGCAGGGTGGAGGGGCCCCCTGGGTTTCTAGATCTGGGGTCTCCGTGGCTTCATTGCTGCTCCTTTCCCTTTGCCTTCCCACTTTTGGGTTTCCTCTAAGGATCCCATGGCTCTACCCCCTCCCCCAAGGCCATGTGGCTATTTCGCCAGGATATGAGTTTCATATTATTTTTGTTAATTTTATAATTAATGCAAATTAATGCAAATCAATGCAAACTTTTACATGCAAATTTTTAATCAAGAACCCCCCCCCCCAAATGGTGTCCCGCTTTACCAGTGTTAAAATCTGGTCACCTTATAGTAGAGGCAACGGGGAGTCTGGACCAGTTCCGCGTCTCTCCTCGGTAACGGGCTGGCCGTTGAGCAGGCAGGGCTGCTCCGAGGGTGAGGAACCCGGAGCCAAAGGAAAAAGCTGCTCGGCACAGAGAAAATGGCAGCGCGCAGATGCCGTTGTGTTCTGGGGCTTCCCTTTTGCGCTCCCTGGTCTCCCGCGCGGACGAGTAGATGCTGAAGGAGCTGCCAACTTGTTGCGGCACCTCTGCCAGGACGCTTCGAGCAAGAGCTTCCTTGGGAGTATTGTGGAACTGTCCACATGGCACAAACTGGACAATGTCTGGAATAGCAGCCTCTCCTGAACTTGGTCTCCAAGTTCTGCTGCCGCTGTCCGGAACTTCCGTGGCACTGAAATCAGCGCCTCCAACAGTTGCAACAAGAATGGTGGACAGGGGAAGCTTAGATGCATTGGGAAGAGCGGGTCTGGTGTCACGATGGTCTGTTATCCCCCCACCCGGGATTACGAGGAGCATAAAGTCACGAACAGATTGTCACATGGGCCACCTTCACGGCTCCAAACACTCACCCGGTGGCACAGCACCCTGCACCAGTCGTAGCTTCCGCATAGTCTCCGCCCCAGAGTTATCCAGATCGGAGATGTGGAGTTAGTTACAATGGGGGCGGGGGTGACTTCAAAGAGAATCCCAGGTCGCGCAGATCCAGAGAACGGAGGGAGGTTCACCTGATTCGTGATCGGTTCTCATTCCAAGCCCGAAATCTCGCCCAAGTGCCTTCCCGTTGGGGAAATGTACCTTCCGAGTAAGCAAAGATCCCCCTTGATCCGTGAAGAAAAAGTCAGGAGACGTTTGTGGCAGCTGAAACTCCCCCTCCCCTTTCCCCAAGTTTGAGCAAAGGAGTAGCCTGCGCAATGTCAGCGGGGAGGGGGGCGATACTCGCACTGGGACGGACAGCTACGAGCCAAGCTCCAATTCCCGTGGCAGCTCCTTCCGCAGGTGGGTTTTTCCACCTCTGACCAACCGGATCGCCCCCCCCCCGCCCCCGCTTAGATCTACTGCGTTTCCTTTGAGGAATTTAGCTACCACGCACGGATTTCTTGGCAGCCGAACAAGCCTCGGTTCTTTCTGCGGGACTCCAAAGGAAGCGACCTTTCTCCTTTGGGTTTCTCTTTGGTTGTTTTGGTTGGCCTCCTCTGTTTTTTCAGTCTATTTTTTGTTATAGTTAAAAAGCAAGCAAATATAAATTCATTAGTTTATTTATCACATTCTACACATATATGTCTTTACACGGAATATGGCTTTCACCTGGATTTGTATTATCTTATGGCCACTCTTTTCCTCTCTATCAAAATACTTTAAGTGTAGTACATTCACATTTCAAGTAAAAGGAAATCTCAGTATAAAAATAAACTCCATGGTTCAATTAATGTTTTCTGTGGATGGAATCCCTGAGGTCACTTAAATCCCCAGCAAAAATGACTGATGAAATATATATAATTTAGAGAATGAATGAATGAATGAATGAATGAATGAATTCTTTATTGGCCAAGTGTGATTAGACACACAAGGAATTTGTCTTTGGTGCATATGCTCTCAGCGTACATAGAAAGAAAAGGTACATTTGTCAAGAATCATAAGGTCCAACACTTAATGATAGTCATAGGGTAAAAATAAGCAATCAAGTCATACTGGGAAATACAAATCATAAGGATACAAGCAAAAAAGTTACAGCCATACAGTCACAAGTGGGAGGGGATGGGTGATAAGGATGATGAGAAGGTTAATAGTAATAGTAATGCAGACTTAGTTAATAGTTGGACAGTGTTGAGGGAATTAATTTTTTAGGAGAGTGATGGCATGCAGAAACTGTCCTTATGTCTGGTTGTTCTGGGGTGCAGTGCTCTATAGCGTCTTCTTGAGGGTAAGAGTTGAAACAGTTTTATGTCCAGGATGTGAGGGGTCTGATTTCTCTTGTCCTTAAATGTCGGTCATTCATTGCAAGTTATTGGCACTCTTCCCTTTCAGCTGACCAGGATCTCACTGGCTTTGCAACTGCGTCCCCAGCCTTCCAGCTGCCCCCCCTGGAAAATACAGGTGGTAGAACGTGGTCACTGAAAGGTTCGTGGGAAAAGCAGCTTGTGTCCCTCTTCCCAGCTAAGGGATCTATAGGTTCCTGAGGCCTCCAGAGAGACATCAATCAGAATAGAGCTGAAAGCATCCCCCTGGTCCAACTAGGAGACCCTACTCCATTTCAGGCAAGTGGCAGTCTAGCCTCTTCTTCAAAACCTCCACTGATGAAGCACCCAGAACTTCTGGATGCAAAGATCTTCCACTGGTTAATTGTCCTCAATGTTAGGAAGTTTCTCAATTCCAGGTTGCTTATCTCCTTGGTTAGTTTCCAACTGTTGTTCCTTGTCTTGCCTTCTGGTGCTTTGGAAAATAATTTGACCCCCTCTTCTTTCTGGGAACCCTTCAAATACTGGAAAACTGCTCTCATGTCACCCTTAGTTCTTCCAGGTAATCCAAGACTTCACCTGTCTTTCTACTTGCCACAGCTGAGCTTTTGGCTGGGAACCCCTCCTGCTCTTGCCACTTAGGAGGCTTCCTTACCGTGTCCAGTGACCCAGGATGCCAACTCCATAAGGATGCAAAGACATGTGTGGCTTCTTCACCAATGAGACACCCACCCCACCCCTGATTCCTCCCCACACCCAGGAGACAAATGCAGAAGCAAACTTTAATTGTGGAAGTATGATTTTATTCTTTTTTACTCCAAAATCCTAGCACACAATTGATCTCAATAACATCCGCAGGTAAATCTTTTCTACATCCTAAGATGTACAGGAGGGCAGGAGGATACTGGGTTCTCCTAGCGATAACCCTAAAGATAAAGATAACACCAATGGTAATGTTAACCATAATGATAATGCCAACGCCAACCCTAACAACAACGATGACCACAACCACATGATGCAGAAGATTGAGGTGGACAGATGGATGGATAGATGCATAAATAATTTTGTGATTTCTCTGTAAACAGACGTATATCAAGGCTAAAAAGGGCCACTTCCTGGAACTTACCACCAATTGCTGAACAGCCTGAGAGCATAGTAAAATATGCAGCATCTCTGGATCCGCCTTGTCCTGAAAGAATAAATATGACACACTTGGAGACATCAAGGAGATGTTGGATTTATAAAACCCTCATCTCTGGATATGGGGATAAATTCATAATGAAAATTGATTGGAGGGAATATCAGTACTTGGAATATTTAATGATGTGCTTTTACCCATGAAGTCTTCTATGAAATGGACACACAGCAGCATTGGCTCCTCCAAAAATAAAACTGAGAATTAGGAGAGGATGGTCAGTTGGGGGTCCTATTCAGAGGGTCCTGGAGGGACGATTCCCGAGGCAGGATGGAATAATTTGGGGAGATCCTCTTCCAACCATACAGTTAGGCATGTTTGGATTCAATAACCAGTCATTTCAGTGCCCAAAGATGTCTGACTGCCTGGGCAGTGTTTATTCTTTTATACCATTTTGACAAGCAAGGAAGAGCAGCATAGATACAGCATTTGGATTGGAGAATAGATCCCACATGGGTGAAACCCCTCAACCACATTGGTGCAACCTCCCAACCAATCCTTAAGACTAGTGGTGATGTTAGTAAATGATATCACCTGTATACCTGGAAAATCAGGGACTTTCCAACCCAACAGATACAGGATGAATAGAGGATGAGCTCATGGGATAGCAAAAGAGGCCCCCTCCACCAGGCTGCAGTTTGCTGCCAGCTTCTAGTGTCATCCAGGGAAACTCAGTGGCTACCACATTTCACTCTTTTCTATTTTTAATTTAATTAATTAAAGAAGAATTATAAAAGGAGTTAGGAGAGGATTCATAATAATCATTAGAAGAGCATGCTTGCAGTTGTTTATATAGGGCATATACTTGATCCTTAGGCAAGGTAAGAGGGGGTTTGGGATGAAAAGCTGTGATACATATATTGCAAAGAGAAGGGAGACATTGAACAAAGCAGCACCCACTAATTAAATCACAAATAATGACTACATAGCATAGAATTTTTCCCATTTAGCCTGTGGGCAACCAAGCCCAAAAGCTTTCCCACCAAGATCCTAATTTATCAATTTTCAAATGCAAGGCCAAATTGTTGAAAATATTAAGCTGGTGCTGGATGGTTCATGGCCCATCAAACAAATTAAAACAATATCAATTTTGTAGAATAGCCTTCTTCAACGCTTGCATCTTATGGTTGATTGTTGAGATAACTGAAGAAGTAACATTAATTGTTTTTGCTAAATTACATAATTGTTTTTGCTAAATTACATGCAAAGGAGTTAATGTTAAGGTGAGCGTGAGCAGCAATTGCTGGCATGCCCACTATAGACAAAGCTAGCACTACGTATTCAGCTTTATTAAGTAAGGTTGTTTCAGAGTCACAAGTGTTATCTAGCATGACCCCTCGTCGAGAACGATTCGAATGATGAAGTTGTTGTTTAGAAAGCAAAACAGGAATCAGCCGACTGAGGCAGCAAAGTACTTCACTAAGATTAGCAGGAATATAATTAAAAGTTTCTTGACCACATGTAAAAACTATCCTTGAGGTAGCCAAACATGGGAAAAGTGAAAGAAGTCTCTTCCAAAGCTGTGCAGTTCAAAGCAGGTGAGCTAAGACGATGACAGTGAGGTTTTTTACTTGAAGATGTACAGTTAACTACTTGTGCACAAGTTATATTTATAGGGACCGCTACCATTGAGGTGTGTAAAGCAATTGCATCAAGGTGTGGATAATAAGCAGCAAATCCCCAATTAGATATAGTCTTATAGTTAAAGTTTCCATGTAATAAAAATCCGCTTAAGCCAGTGAAATTTTGAATTACTGCAGAAGGAGTGCAGACAGGAACTAAACATGTAGAAAGCAAATGTTCCATATCATAAGTTTCAGATAAGCAAAAGACATCATTCTGTGTGATGTTAGTCAAGCATAAGCAAATGCACCCGGATGGGACACTGTGCCATCTGTAAAGTCAAATTCCTGGGACTAGGACCAGATCTGGGGACTGGTGTGCTGTCATGAAATCCTTGGCTGGGTGGACACAACGAGCCTGGGTGGACACAATGAGCTGTGGGCGGACACAATGAGCTGGAATCCACAAAGGTCCTGTAGAAGCAAACACAACAACACAGCCTCGCCTTCTCACCCCCAAGTAGTTAACTAAAACATTCAATTAATTTAAGGTAAACAGAAACATTCAATTAAGTTCAATTGATTTAAGGTAAATTATACTGTTTTTTTTTTAAACTTTTTAGAGACCTGTTCCGTCCTTTTTTATTTATTTGGGGAGACAGGCCTTAAATGGCTGATGAGCATGTTCCATTATGGCTGTATTGCAGGTGGTACAAAATTGCAAAAAAGCAAAATATCATGTTATAAAAAAGAGGGCTTGCCTAGTAGGTAACATCCATTTGCCAAAGTTGATGATAAAACAATGTACTTGACTTGAGTAATTGGAATAGGGCAAGCTTGTGCCAGGCCTCTAGCATTTTGAGGAAAAAAAGAGTGATTGAAAAAAAATCAACAAAGCAATAGCCTTAAGAAAGAGGCCCAGAAGGGGTCAAGTGACTTATGTAAAAAATATCTTCGGTCTTGTAGTAGCGGTGGCAAAATTAAAAATAAGATCATGATTAGGGTAAATCCTGGGCATAATATAAGCACCTGGAAGATTAAAAATAATTTGACACACATAATGAGAGTCAGAGATTAAGTTGAAAGGCTGTTGAGAAAAAGTTTTGAAAGTTAAAATAGCAGGACACTTTCCAGGTATCATCATGAGAATCCTTGTAAAGGAAGAAGTCATTAAGCAAGCAAGCCAAAGTTTTAAGGAAAAAGTCATTAAGCAAGCAAGCCAAAGTTCTTTAGGCAAACAATACAGCTTACATAGTTAAAACATATTGAAGAGATAATGTATGTTGAAAATAAAATTGAAAATCAGACTTTACATAACTCCACCATTTATACCTTACTGTACTTATCAAAAATTAGAAGAAAAGTTATTTGCAAAGCCCATTGTAAACCTTTCATGATTTTACCTGTTGTGCTGGCAATAGCCATGCATTCTCCACATTCTTGTTGTAAACCCTCCAGATGGAGTCAAATTTTAGTGTCAATTCTCTGCTTTAATCAGAATATGGATTAAGAACATGTACAAAGTTCAGCTAGTTTTAAATTTTGATTCCCTTTGCTGAAACTGGGAACGGAGTCATCTTCAAAGATCCAGGCAAATTGCCCACCTGGGAACCGAGCCACCTTTACAGATAACGTTCCAGGCAATTTGCCAATCTCAGCCTATCTATCTGAGGCTCCTTTGTGTGAAAATCTCTAAAAAATCAGGAGATGAAGCTATGTAACCTATAAAAAGTTATTTTCTAACTTCGCCTTTTCAAGGCAAAAACTCAAAGCAGAGAAAAAAAATTGTTAAAGTGATCAAAAGCCTCATTCTCCCCCGCCTCCACCCCTACAACAACCAGCGAAGACAAGAAGGGCGGAATGTTTAAAATAAATCTCATCCATTTTTCCACTCAATATTCTTTTCACCAATAAATCACACACAAATAATTTTCATCAGGAGTAAAGCACACACAAATACACACACAAATAGTCCTATCTTTCTCAGGTCCGGACCTTTCTCACACTCTTTCTTACTCTCCTTTCAATCTGGGATAGGGGTCAACACACAACCATTTATACCACCTTTTTACTATCAACATACTCACACATTTACACTGTAATCATACGGCTTGCATATTTACAATTATTTTCTGAGAGCCAATACGCTCCATTGTAGAGGATCTCATCCTCCAGGGCTGGAAATGATTACATACAGACACATTCTCACACACAACATTTCCAGACCTGGGAGGGTTTGTCCCTTTAGGTTTCCACATTTTTTTAAAACCTGTAGTTTGTTCTCAGAGCATTGGGAGAACTTAAGGAGCGGTTCCAATCACAAAGGTGATTGTGGGCCCGAACTACTGCCTATCTGCCTCCCACAACTCTAAGTCCAATCCAAAAAGCCAATTTAATTCTCTGGTTGCCAAACATGTTACAATTAATTTATTTTGAACTTCAGCAATTCCAATTAGGGCTATACACAGGTAAAGGATATTTTCTTCAATTCAATCCTATTCAATTCTGCATACACTTATTTACATTATTATACATACACAGCCAAGCTGTATTCTGCATGCAATTATTATACATTATTATACATACACATCTAAGAAGTTTTAATGAAAATCACATCATGAAAAGAATAGTAAACATTTTCATCTTCTCTTAGTTCTTCCTAACACATAACAGTAAATGAACCATATTTTCTTTGAACAGCCCCATTGTACTGTATGGAGGGGCTTCCTAACAGATCTGTGTCTCATGCCATGCTTCTGATCAGCAGATCTAATTGTGGACTATTGAAATCAATAGGGCATGCCTTCCACTTTCAATTCTGCCATCCAGTGCATCAGAAGAGAGCAGTTGCCTGTATTCTAGTTACATCCATTGTTCTATCTTCTTAAGCATTAAATAATTAAAAAGGATTAAACATAAAAATTTCAAATAAATAAATTTATGTGTCTCTGTCCTGGGTTTCTAGCTTGAATCTCCCCCTTTTTCTAATTGTTCCTTTAATATTTTCCTTATGGGGGTGTACAATGGTTTTGGAGAATCAAAATATTTAGCCTGCTCAGAAGGAGCTGAAAGTCCAATTAGAGAAGATTTTGGAGTGACAATTTTTACCTGACCATAATCAGGAGCAGGGCTTATAGTCAATTATTATTTTGCTGAGACATCAGAGCCAGATGTTTCCACTGCATGACAGCATTGATACCATCGATGTAATATTTGGACTGGAGCCTTGGGTATCCTTAACCTTCTATTCTATTCTACTCTATTAAGTTCAGGATACCATTTCCCTATCTCCCACCAGCTTCTTTGTGTCTAACTCAGTGTATTTTTGTACCTGATTCATGTAGCAGGAATCTAATTTCCTGAACATGTTCCTGCTGATGCTGAGATAGATTGCAACCCATACTTACCATTGATCGGTCCCGAAGGTCCCGGGGTCCCATAGGATGAAGGTGCACCTTGGGGTCTATTTTAGACGATGGTAAGCATGTTAGCTGTTGCCTACCCCGGAGAGTTGATGGCCCCGCCCTGCAGGGTTGATACCCCACGTTGGGCGCCACTTGTAGGGATTCAATAACCAGTCATTTCAGTGTCCAAAGATGTCTGACTGCCTGGGCAGTGTTTATTCTTTTTATACCATTTTGACAAGCAAGGAAGAGCAGCATAGATACAGCATTTGGATTGGAGAATAGATCCCACATGGGTGAAACCCCTCAACCACATTGGTGCAACCTCCCAACCAATCCATAAGACTAGTGGTGATGTTAGGAAATGAGATCACCTATATACCTGGAAAATCAGGGACTTTCCAACCCAACAGATACAGGATGAATAGAGGATGAGCTCATGGGATAGCAAAAGAGGCCCCCTCCACCAGGCTGCAGTTTGCTGCCAGCTTCTAGTGTCATCCAGGGAAACTCAGTGGCTACCACAGAGGCACATGGGCTGTCACTAATAAATTCATCCCTTGTTCCTCAGTTGTCCAGGTCAGAGGTATGCAGTTCAAGAAGGAGGTTTACATTCCCAAAGAGTCGCACATTGAGTAGATCCACTGAAAGAAATAAGGTTTACCTGAATCTTGCCTGATTCTCACGGCTAGCCAGTGATATCTCCCAAACTCAAACTTGCTTACTGTTGCCAGAGAAAATGGAAGTTCCAAGCAAGCACAGCTCCCCTTGATCTGTGAAGAAACAGTCATGAGACAGTTCTGATAGCTGAAGCCCCCCCCCCAAGTTTCAGCAAAGCTGCCCCACAAAACATCTCCCCTCAATGCAAATAGCAAGTTTTCTGCAGGGACTCAGCTGTGCCCCAGAGCTCCCTTTGAATCTGTTGGATCTTTTGCTTGGTTATGGAATACTTAGCATTCATTTTGTATTTATTAGACCCTATGGCTCCCCCAGATCCCTGGGATCTTCTGTGCAAGGAGAGGGCGATGCCACCCAGATTCTCCCACACAGACTCATTTTATGCTACAGGCAATTCCTCTCCAGCAGTGGCCCTCAAAGCAAGAACCCCCCTTCTTTTCCATGCTCACCTTGGATCCCAAGGATTCCCAAGACTTGGAATGGGATTTTTTGGCTCCTACCCTTGGCCGCCCTCCTTCTCCACCAGGTTCCACCTCCAGGCATTCACATCTAGCTTTTCTCCTTGGCTGGCCCTCTACATCCAGATACACCCAGAGGGGTGGGGGAAAACCGGGGTCAAGGGTGACAGTGACTTACAGGTCTCAGAATCAGCTACACACAGGTCATACTGACATGTGCTCAAAGTAAATCCTTTGAGTTTTTGAAGCTTGGCTTGAAGCTCATGATTTAATTAGGGCCACTGCCGGAATCCTGACCTCTAGCTGATTCTGACAAACAGAAGGGAGACAAGAAAAGAAAGGAAAGGGAGACAGAGAGAAAGAGAGAGAGAGAGAGAAAGAAAGAAGGAAGGAAGGAAGGAAGGAAGGAAAGAAAAAGGAAAAAAGAAAGAAAAGGGAAAGAGGGAGGGAAGGCAGAAAGACAGGAAGGAAGGAAGGGGGAAGGGAAAATGAATGAGATATGGATGGATAGAGGGAGGGAAGGAGGGAGAAAGGGAGAGAAAAATTGAAATTAATATTGTTGTTATTATTATTGTTGTTGTTGTTAATTGCAGTCAGCCAGACATTCAGACTGGGATATTACTGTTGCTGTTATTGTTATTATTATTATACATGAAACTCAGTCAACAGAACATTTTAAAATGTTTCATTACTATTTGTTGTTGTTGATAATCACACAGTCAGCCAGATGTTCAGACTGGGTTTGGCATTTTTGTTTACCTATCGAGGCCTTACCAAGGACCTGGGATAAGGAGATTTGAATGTTTGATAGTGTTACACATATCATGGCAGGATGGAAGCTGTTCCAAATAAAGCTGCCTTCTGCAATTGACTGATGGCGAATTTGTCAATGCCAGTGGTGTTCAAGTGGTGCTCCAGTTGCTTTGGGACTGCACCCAAGGCCTATTAACATTGGTACTACCCTTGCTTGCCTTTGCCATAGTTGTTCTATTTCTATCTGTAGGTCTTTCTATTATGTTATATTATTATTATTCTTTTATTCATTAAACATGAAACTCAGTCAACTGAACATTTAAAAATGTATCACAAATATCATTGACTGGTGCTGGTGGTTGTTAGGGTTATTGCCAGCATCCTGGGTATCAACCAAGTATCTTCTTAAAATGATACCTAGGATGCTGGCAGCAACCCGTGTCAACCATCAGTGCCAGTTGATTTGTTGTTGTTGTTGTTGTTGTTATTGTTCATAGTCAGCCAGATGCTCAGACTGGGTTATTATTGTAGTTGTTATTATTATTCTGCCAGGGGCAGAAAGGGGGACTTAAACACACACACAGCTACAGAGAGAGAGAGAGAGAGAGACAGAGAGAGAGACGTCGATACTTCGGCTTCTTTCCGTGGACAGGGACCCCCCCCCCAACCCCCAGGCCAGCCTGCTCTTATCGCCGTGCAGAAGCAGGGAGAGCTCCGGGTGGAGCTCCCGGTCAGGCTGGCAGTCCGCGCGCCGAGGGAGCAGGCAGGGCCTGTGGCATCTGCCTTCTGCCACCGGGGAGGGAAGGCGGTCGGCTGAGAGCGGCGGTGTTTGGGCTGCGTGCGGCCCCCGGGGCGGCTCCTCTTGGCCTTTCTCCGGCTGCGTTGGGGCGCAAACGAAGGCAGTGGCCGTGTGCAGATGAGACGGCAAGAAAGAGCGGCGACCGGTCCGTCCCACAGAGCGCAAGCACTTTCGGTTTGTAAAAGACTCGGCGGCGGAGTTGGAGGAGGAGTAGCGGTAGCCTGGGGAAAAAAGCAGCAGTAGAGGAAATGGGGAGTTTCTGGACCTCTTCCGCTTCTCTCCTCGCACCGCTTCGCAGCTCCTGTAGCGGTAGCCGTAAACGATAAAAACGATCTCCGAAACGATGAAACGAAAACGAAAACGATAAAGATAACGATAATGATTAATAATAATAATAATACATAGTAGATTAATAATGATTACTAATGATTAATAATGATAATAATATTTTTTCTTTTTGTTTTCCCAAATTTTGTTCTATTGTACTTTACTAATTTATTTGATTCTTTACGTTAGTTCTTATTGCTTTTATTTTTATTTTTTGTTTTAAATATGATTTTACATTGTGTAAGCTGCCTTGAGTTGCCATGGGCGAATAGGCGGCAATATAAATCAAATCAATAATAATAATAATAATATCATCATCATCATCATCATCATCATCATCATCATCATCATCACAGAATCAGCCAGATGTTCGGACTGGGTTTGGCGTTTTTTGTTTACCTACGAAGGCCTTACCAAGGACCTGGGAGAGGGAGATTTGAATGTTTGATAGTGTTACATATATAGTGGCAGGATGGAAGCTGTTCCAAATAAAGTTGCCTTCTGCAATTGACTGATGGCGAATTTGTCAATGCCAGTGGTGTTCAAGTGGTGCTCCAGTTGCTTTGGGACTGCACCCAAGGTGCCTATTAACAGTGGTACTAGCCTTGCCATAGTCCTTCTATTTCTATGTAGGTCTTTCTATTATGTTATATTATTATTATTCTTTTATTCATTAAACATGAAACTCAGTCAACTGAACATTTAAAAATGTATCACAAATATCACTGGACTGGTGCTGATGGCTGATATGGGTTATTGCCAGTATCCTGGGTATCCAACAAGTATCTTCTTAAAATGTACATGTAGATACTTGGTTGATACCCAGGATGCTGGCAGCAACCCGTGTCAACCATCAGTGCCAGTTGATTTGTTGTTGTTGTTCAGTCAGCCAGATGCTCAGACTGGGTTATTATTGTTGTTGTTATTATTATTCTGCCCGGGGCAGAAAGGGGGACTTAAACACACACACAGCGACAGAGAGAGAGACACAGAGAGAGACGGAGAGAGAGGACGCGAGAGACGTCGATACTTCGGCTTCTTTCCGTGGTATGCATGAGTGGTATTTCACTTATATATATATACATATACACATACATATACATACACACACACATACACACACACATATAATTTATATATATATATATATGTATGCATGCATGCATGCATGTATGTATGTATGTATAGTATTTAGGTTTCTTCCGGTATTATCCCACTTTTTAATAGTTGTGCTTTTATAGCGACGTTTCGGCAGAATCTCATCTGCCTTCTTCAGGCCTTTGTACTGGGCTCTTTTTAATCGTGTGTTTCATGTTTAGTAGCCGTTTTCTGTTTGAATTTGGTGCTGGCCCTGTGTTCTGTTTGAATGTTTTTTTCTTCATCCCGATTGGCTGGGAGTCTAGGTAGGGCATTTTTTTTCTTTTCTCTCTTTTTTCCCCTCTCTTCCTGAAGATGGCAGATGAGATTCTGCCAAAACGTTGCTATAAAAGCACAACTATTAAAACGTGGAATAATACCCGAAGAAACCAATTACCATACATATAAATACCCACGAAAACAGAAGAAAACAAATATCAGACCCCTACAGGGAGGAAAGAAACAGCCAGTCCTATGAGAAGCTAGAAGGTAAAACAGCAGCAATACTATATGACCTCAAATTCCTATGCAGTCGCAGAGACAACAATACCACACCAACCTGCTTCAAATTAATATTTCATCACAACACAGCAGCCACCACACATATCGTAAAAAGAACCGAAATGGCGCTATGCAGAAGCAAAACACCTAAAAGCAACTTAAACAAGGAAGAGAGAAAAAAAGAGAGATAAATGCCCTACCTAGACTCCCAGCCGATCGGGATGAAGAAAAAAACATTCAAATGGAGCACAGGGCCATCACCAAATTCAAACAGAAAACGGCTACCAAACATGAAACACACGATTAAAAAGAGCCCAGTACACAGGCCTGAACATGGCAGATGAGATTCTGCCAAAATGTCACCATAAAACCACAACTATTAAAAAGTGGGATAATACCTGAAGAAACCTAAATACCATACATATAAATACACACGAAAACATAAGAAAACAAATAGATAGATAGATAGATAGATAGATAGATAGATAGATAGATGATAGATAGGTAGATAGGTAGATAGATAGATAGATAATTTAGATAATGAATGAATGAATGAATGAATGAATGAATGAATGAATGAATGAATTCTTTATTGGCCAAGTGTGATTAGACACGCAAGGAATTTGTCTTTGGTGCATATGCTCTTAGTGTATATAGAAAGAAAAGATACATTTGTCAAGAATCATAAGTTCCAACACTTAATGATAGTCATAGGGTACAAATAAGCAATCAACTCATACTAGGAAATACAAATCATAAGGATACAAGCAACAAAGTTACAGCCATACAACTTGGCTGGCGGCTTGTTTGGGGGCTGCCACTTGTCCATCCTGAACGACCTCCCAACTTGCTGCGGCACCTCTGCCAGGAAGTTTCGAGCAGAGTTATCCAGATCGGAGATGTGGAGTTAGTTACAATGTGGGGGTGGGGGGGAGACTTCAAAGACAATACCAGGTCGCGCAGATCCAGAGAAAGGAGGGAGGTTCACCTGATTCCTGATCGGTTCTCATTCCAAGCCCGAAATCTCGCCCAAACTCAAAGTGCCTTTCCGTTGCCAGAGGGCCGCGGTGGAGATGGACCTTCCGAGCAAGAAAGATCCCCCTTGATCCGTGAAGAAACAGTCAGGAGACGTTTGTGGCAGCTGAAACTCCCCCTCCCCCATCCCCAAGTTTGAGCAAAGCTGCCCCACGGAGCATCGTGCGCGGTGTCATCGGGGGGGTGGGGGGCGGTACTCGCCCTGGGAGGGACAGATACCAGCCAAGCCCCACTACCCGTGGCAGCTCCTTCCGCAGGTGGGTTTTCCCAACCCTGACCGACCGGATCCCCCCGCTTTGATCTTCTGCATTTCCCTTTAGCTACCATGCACGGATTTCTTGGCAGCCGAACAAGCCTCGGTTCTTTCTGCGGGACTCCAAAGGAAGCGACCGTTCTCCTTTGGGTTTCTCTTTGGTTGTTTGTAGAAGAGGTTTGGTGTAGAAGAGGACCAACAAAATGGCAGTCGCTTTTACTGTGGCTCGCTGGGATGGTTCTCGTTTTTGAAGAGGGAGCCCTGGGTTCGATTCCCGACCACTGCCAGTCGCTTTCTTTGACCCCTGCTGCAGTTTATTACAAAAATATATTCAGCCAGAGATTAAATACTGTAGCTGCATTTCTTTTTCTTAGAAAAGATGGGTTGGGCTTGGATTTCCGTAGCTGCCCTGCAACTAGATCCACAGACATCATTTCACTGAATAATTTCACGATATTAATGTTAATTTAACAATTGCGGTGATTCACTTAAGAAATGTGGCAAGGAAAGTCATAAAACGGGGCAAAACTCACTCAGAACTGCATAAAGAGAATGGAAGCAAAATCTATGAGCAGCCGGAGCCTAAGTGACCTTGAGGGGGAATCTGATCCGGGATTCCTGGTAGACAGGTGAGAATTCTAGGAAGACCTTGGACAGCTCCTTGGATGGGCTAAAAAGGCCTTGTTGGGTCAGCCAGGAAGCTGAACTATAACCTTTGTATATTTACTGCCTAAGATAGTCTCCCCCTGCTCTCTGCACATGCTCCCTGCCTGCCTGCCTCCCACAAGACGAGGGGGCAAGGGGGCTTTGGAGGCTGGCATGTCCTGCAAAGAAAGGGACACAGGAAGCTTTTGCACTGCATGCAAAGGTTTGGGCAGCCTTGGTGCTTTCAATGGTTGGTCTAAGGTGGGTACATCTCAGACCTCAGCAGGATGGGTGGAGAATGCAGGGAGCCCTGCTTTGAGAGCTCCTTCCGGCAGTTTCTGCCCTGATTTCGTACAATAGAGGTCTGATATTTCTTTTCTTATGTTTTTGTGGGTATGTATATGCATGGTATTTAGGTTTATTTGGGTATTATCCCACGTTTTAATAGATGTGCTTTTATAGCAATGTTTTGGCAGAATCTCATCTGCCATCTTCAGGAGAGAGAAGAAAAAAGAGGAAAAGAAAAAAATGCCCTACCTAGACTCCCAGCCAATCAGGATGTAGAAAAAAACATTCAAATGGAATGCAGGGCCAGCACCGAATTCAAACAGAAAACGGCTACCAAACATGAAGCACACGATTAAAAAGAGCCCAGTACACAGGCCTGAAGAAGGCAGATGAGATTCTGCCGAAACGTCGCTATAAAAGCACAACTATTAAAAAGTGGGATAATACCTGAAGAAACCTAAATAGCATACATACACACATACATACATACATACACATATATATAAATTATATGTGTGTGTATGTATATATATTATATATATATATATATGTATATATATATATATATATATATATATATATGTAGGTCTTGGTGTATTCGGGTCTTGTCCGTGTAAGATTGAGAATACCTTGGCAACGTTTGACGAAATCTCATCCGTCATCTTCAGGCTGGTGTCTTCAGCTTCGTTCTCCTGGGAGAAGTGTGTGATCGTGGCTGTTTTCCCTTTTAAACTCTAGAGTTGGATGTGTTGTTACTTTTTGATTGGTTTGTGGAGTTGATGTATGCAGATTGGATGGCTTTTCCTGAGACCCTGTGTGGCTGAGGTGCTGGCTGTGTCTCTCAGCCTTTTGTGTTGTAACGACCTGGGTAATGGGCTGTGTGATGACCTTCTGAGTTCTATTGTTGTGATGTCCTGGGTGTGGTGCTGTAATCTCCTGGGTCGTTGTCTGTGCTGCAACCTCCTGATGTTTTGTGTTGTGATCTCCTGAGTTCTGTGATGTAGTATCCTGGGTGGAAGGCTGTGATGTGGCATTCTGGGCCTTGGTTTGGCTCGAGTTTGAGGTCTGGCTATGTGTTTATAAGCGTGTGTCAGTTTGCTTAGTTTGGGGGTTGGAGGGGTGTAGCAGCTGGTGTTGCAGCCATGGTCTGGTTTCTGGATGGTGGTTGCCTTTCATCTGTGGCGTGGGCTTGGGTTTGAGTCTGGTGAAGGAGATTGGTGGTGGCATCATGTGTTATTTTGGGTCGGTGTTGGTTTTGTGGCTGGGACTCGTTTGTTGATTAGGGCTAGTTTCCAGATGTCTGGTAGGGAAGTATCATCTCCGTTTATTCATGTTATGGGGTGTTTCTCTATTTGATGGCTTCCCTAATTATTCTCTTGTTGAAGTGTAGTATGGAGATAAGTTTGGATCCCTCAAAATCAATTTCATGTCCTGTGGCTTTAAGGTATGGAAAAAGGAGGAAGTTTTTCTTCTTTTCTGACTGCAGTC
>SOZL01000437.1:6268-30451 GCA_009733165.1 Naja naja | reverse complement strand
TATATATATAAAAGTGAAATACCACTCATGCATCATCACAAAATCTCCAGAACCATAAAGCCTACAAACTTGAAATTTGCACATATGTTCCTCTTGGCTTCTAGGTGCTCACTAAGAAAGGATTTTCAAAATGACCATCAGAGCATTAGTATTTCATATATTATTACACATGCTCTGATGCTAAGGAGCTACTCCCCTCCCACCTGAAAAGAAATCTGTTCCAAATGCAAAACACAAGCAGAGGAGAGGAGTTTCAGTTTCAGTTCTAGTTTCACAGCAGCAAGCAGCTTTAGTACAGAACAGTTGAGCTGCCACAGCCAGGCTCCTTGCTGTCTCCTCCTTGCTCACACAGCAAATACTGTTTCAGTTTCCAAACAGCCTCACTCTCTCACACACTGACAGGACGCTAGCCAGATGAATACTGATGGATGCTGGTAGGCAGAGGCAGAATTTTTCCCTTATTTTCCTCCCCAAAACTAAGCCTGACCACATGGTTTCAGTAGTAGCACAGGATATATGTAGAATAGGATGTAAAGACATGTGTGTGGCTTCTTCACCACTGAGACACTCCACCCCACCCCTGATTCCTCCCACACCCAGGAGACAAATGCAAAGCGAACTTAATTGAGGAAGTATGATTTATTCTTTTTACTCAAAATCATGGCACACAATTGATCTCAATAACATCTGCAGGTAAATCTTTTATACATCATAAAATTTAATGCAGTTCTTTTTTTAATTGAACTACTGCTGAAAATTTATCCTTTAAAAGAGCTCGACACCTATCATAATCCTGGAGTATAATTTTTTGTTATAGCTAAGAAGCAAGCAAATATAAATTCATTACTTATTTATCACATTCTAGACATATATGGCTTTAAAGGGAATATGGATTTCAGCTGGATTCGTGGTATTTTATGACCAATCTTCTATCAAAATACTTTAAGTGTAGTACATTCACATTTCAAGTAAAAGGAAATCTCAGTATAAAAATAAACTCCATGGTTTAATTAATGTTTTCTGTGGATGGAATCCCTGAGGTCAGTTAAATCCCCAGCAAAAATGACTGATAAAAAGAATCCCATTTTCAAGTGCAAATGATTTCTAATAGCAGAATAAAAGCTGAGTTTGAAACGCTCTGAACTGTAAGAGTGCAAATTCAAGTAGCGCTGAAATACTCTGTGTGGTGAATTTGCGTTAATAAAGCCATCACAGTAAAAAGGCAAGTGAACTTCCGGAGTATATGAAAGTTTTCATAGAGGAAAGTATTAGCCGTGGTCTTCCTTTGCCAGCGTCCCTGCTGATAAAAGAGCAGGATCTCTCCTCGGTGACGGGCTGGCCGATGACCAGGCAGGGCTGCCCCGAGGGTGAGGAACCCGGAGCCAAAGGCGAAGGAAAAGCTGCGTGGCGCAGAGAAAATGGCTTCCCTTTACCGCTTCCTGGTCTCCCGCGCCGGACAAGTAGAAGCGGAGCTGCGGGCACTTTTGTAAAGTCAGGGTCGAGGACCAACGGCCCCTTTACGCCCTTCGGACTCCAACCCTCAGAATCCCAATATTCCACTCGTAACGGCTGAAAGTCTTCGCTCTGTTTCCCCGCCCTGTTCTGCCCTCCCCTCTCCAATCTCTGGTGATGATTATAGGAGCCGTCGGGGAAGCGCTGCCTATGGACGGAATCCTTGAGGTCATTACATTTTTCAGCGATTCAAGTGACTTATAAAACGAATCCCAATTTTTTCATGGACAAAGTGTTTCTTTGTCTTTCTTTTTTCCTGCAAAATGTTGGGTGTGTGTGTGTGTGCTTTTTTAAATTATTATTGGGCATCACAATGAAGGGAAACCACAGACACAACCGCAACCTTCCCGAAGAGCGTTTCGCGCTGGCTTCTGCTGTTCTCGCTTGCCTGGCGGTTGTTTGGGGGCTGCCACTTGTCCATGCTGAAGGAGCTCCCGACATTTTGTTTTCCTTTTCTCTCTCTCTCTTTTTATTTTCTGTCTTCCTGAAGAAGGCAGATGAGATTCTGCCGAAACGTCGCTATAAAAGCACAACTATTACCACGGGGGATAATACCTGAAGAAACCTAAATACCATACATATAAATACCCACGAAAACTTAAGAAAACACACACACACACACACACACACACACACACATATATATATATATATAATTTAAATATAAATATAAAATGTATATATCTATATATATATAATTTAGATAATGAATGAATGAATGAATGAATGAATGAATGAATGAATGAATGAATTCTTTATTGGCCAAGTGTGATTAGACACGCAAGGAATTTGTCTGGTGCATATGCTCTTTGTATATAGAAAGAAAAGATACATTTGTCAAGAATCATAAGTTCCAACACTTAATGATAGTCATAGGGTACAAATAAGCAATCAACTCATACTAGGAAATACAAATCATAAGGATACAAGCAACAAAGTTACAGCCATACAACTTGGCTGGCGGCTTGTTTGGGGGCTGCCACTTGTCCATCCTGAACGACCTCCCAACTTGCTGCGGCACCTCTGCCAGGAAGCTTCGAGCAGAGTTATCCAGATCGGAGATGTGGAGTTAGTTACAATGCGGGGGGGGGGAGACTTCAAAGAAAATCCCAGGTCGCGCAGATCCAGAGAAAGGAGGGAGGTTCACCTGATTCCTGATCGGTTCTCATTCCAAGCCCGAAATCTCGCCCAAACTCAAAGTGCCTTCCCGTTGCCAGAGGGCCGCGGTGGAGATGGACCTTCCGAGCAAGAAAGATCCCCCTTGATCCGTGAAGAAACAGTCAGGAGACGTTTGTGGCAACTGAAACTCCCCCTCCCCCCTCCCCGCGTTTGAGCAAAGCTGCCCCACGGAGCATCGTGCGCGGTGTCAGCGGGGGGGGGGGGCGATACTCGCCCTGGGATGGACAGATATCAGCCAAGCCCCACTACCCGTGGCAGCTCCTTCCGCAGGTGGGTTTTCCCACCCCTGACCGACCGGATCCCGCCCTCCCGCTTTGATCTTCTGCATTTCCTCGAGGAATTGGGGCTACCATGCGCGGATTTCTTGTCAGCCGAACAAGGGTTGGTGTAGAGGAGGACAAACAAAATGGCCGTCGCTTTTACTGTGGTTCGTTGGCATGGTTCTCGTTTTGAAGAGGAGCCCTGGGTTCGATTCCCGACCACTGCCAGTCGCTTTCTTTGACCCCCGCTGCAGTTTATTACAAAAATATATTCAGCCAGAGATTAAATACTGTAGCTGCATTTCTTTTTCTTAGAAAAGATGGGTTGGGCTTGGATTTCCGTAGCTGCCCTGCAACTAGATCCACAGACATCATTTCACTGAATAATTTCACGATATTAATGTTAATTTAACAATTGTGGTGATTCACTTAAGAAATGTGGCAAGGAAAGTCATAAAACGGGGCAAAACTCACTCAGAACTGCATAAAGAGAATGGAAGCAAAATCTATGAGCAGCCGGAGCCTAAGTGACCTTGAGGGGAATCTGATCCGGGATTCCTGGTAGACAGGTGAGAATTCTAGGAAGACCTTGGACAGCTCCTTGGATGGGCTAAAAGGCCTTGTTGGGCCAGCCAGGAAGCTGAACTATAACCTTTATATTTACTGCCTAAGATAGTCTCCCCCTGCTCTCTGCACATGCTCCCTGCCTGCCTGCCTCCCACAAGACAAGGGGCAAGGGGCTTTGGAGGCTGGCATGTCCTGCAAAGAAAGGGACACAGGAAGCTTTTGCACTGCATGCAAGGTTTGGGCAGCCTTGGTGCTTTCAATGGTTGGTCTAAGGTGGGTACATCTCAGACCTCAGCAGGATGGGTGGAGAATGCAGGGAGTGCTGCTTTGAAATCCCTTCCGGCAGTTTCCGCCCTGATTTCGTACAATAGAGGTCTGATATTTCTTTTCTTATGTTTTTGTGGGTATGTATATGCATGGTATTTAGGTTTATTTGGGTATTATCCCACGTTTTAATAGATGTGCTTTTATAGCAATGTTTTGGCAGAATCTCATCTGCCATCTTCAGGAAGAGAGAAGAAAAAAAGAGGGAAAAAAAAAAAAATGCCCTACCTAGACTCCCAGCCAATCAGGATGTAGAAAAAAACATTCAAATGGAATGCAGGGCCAGCACCAAATTCAAACAGAAAACGGCTACCAAACATGAAGCACACGATTAAAAAGAGCCCAGTACACAGGCCTGAAGAAGGCAGATGAGATTCTGCCGAAACGTCGCTATAAAAGCACAACTATTAAAAAGTGGGATAATACCTGAAGAACCTAAATGAACATACTACACACATACATACATACATACATACATACCTACATACATACATACACATATATATAAATTATATGTGTGTGTATGTATATATGTATACATATGTATGTATGTTGATATGATATAATATATATATATATATATATATATATATTGAGAAGGTATGTATGCTTGTGTATTGGTCTTGTCCCATGTAAGATTGAGAATACTTGGCATGTGAAATCTCATCCATCATCTTCAGGCTGGTGTCTTCACTTCTCCCAGAAGAACGAAGCTGAAGACACCAGCCTGAAGATGACAGATGAGATTTCGTCAAAACATTGCCAAGGTATTCTCAATCTTACACGGGACAAGACGCGAATACACCAAGACCTATATATATACATATACATATACATATACATATACATATACACATATATATATACATATATATATATATAAAAGTTAAATACCAGTCATGCATCATTACAGAATCTCCAGAACCATAAGGCCTGCAAACTTGAAATTTGCAACATATGTTCCTCTTGGCTTCTAGGTGCTCACTAAGAAAGGATTTTTCAAAATGACCATCAGAGCATTGGTATTTCATATATTATTATTAACATGCTCCCATGCCGAGGAAGTCTACTCCCTCTCCCCACCTGAAGAGAAATCTGTTCCAAATGCAAAACACAAGCAGAGGAGAGGAGTTTCTATTTCAGTTCTAGTTTCACAGCAGCAACCAGCTTTAGTACAAAAGAGTTGAGCTAAGCCACAGCCAGGCTCCTTGCTGTCTCCTCCTTGCTCACACAGCAAATACTGTTTCAGTTTCCAACAGCCCTCACCTCTAACACACTGACAGGACGCTAACCAGATGAATACCGATGGATGCTGGTAGGCAGAGGCAGAATTTTTCCCCTTATTGTCCTCCCGAAAAGCTAAGGCCGACCACATGGTTTCGTAGTGTAGCACAGATATAGCATGTAGAATAGAACAGAACAGAATAAAATGGAATAGAATAACTTTACTGTGACTGTTAGGAATGTTACCTAACTATTGGGTTGTCAATATATAAACCAGGAGTGATCGTATGTCACTTTAAGAACATGCCCAAATGTGATTGGCTGAAGTTACTGCAACCGGCCATAAGATGGAGCCAGAAACCTGGTTCATTCTTCCTCCTCCTTCTTCGTCTTCTTCATCTGTGGGTGTGAGGATTTTGCTACTGTTTTGCAAACTCCGTGTTTATCGAACTGTGTATGATATTGGTAAGGAAAAGGACATTGCTATTTAGGATTATCGATTTGAATGTTGACTGATATTCTCCGTGTATGATTTGGACTATTTTTGGACTCCGCTTAACCATTTACTGGAAGTAAAACCTACATTTCAGTATTCAGTATAACTTTAGTGTCAAGTGTGTTATTCATTGTCTCTCTCCTTCCGCTTCCCTGGACGTACTCGTTCTCCTAACGGGGATATATCTTAACAGTGTCTTTGAATGTACACTAATTGGCATACATTTAAAATGGATTTTTGTCGCATAAAGCTCTTAAAAATGCACCTCTTCCAATTTTACGCTACATAAACATGATGGTAAATGAATAAACAACAAACAAATAAATACAAAAATTATGTAAATGGCAACATATATGATACAGAGAAACAAGATTACAAGAAACAACAGTCTAGTTATACATATTTATGGTGAGAAAAATGAATCCTGTGAGTTTAGCAGACGCGTGGCATAGGATAGGGAACAAAGTTGTTACGGAATCAGGTAGTTCTGCTAGAAATACTTGGAAACCTCCTCCCACAGCGGAGGACGAATCTTGGAAAGTTTACCAGGTGGATGGCATAGGGAGCTGTTACAGAACTGGGAATTCCTGCTATAGACACTTGGAAACCTCCTTCCACAGAGGAGCAACAGAAACAGACCATGAGGGGGGTTTGTGGGGTCTCTAATGATGCTTTGAGCTCTAAGCACATAGCGCTTATCAGGAGCATCCCAAAGGGAGGGAAAGTGGGACTTTGAAGAAGTAATCACTAAGAACCAACAAGGCCTTGACAGCCCATATCCAGCCTGGGGCCTTGCATTGCAGCCCTGGCCTCTGCTGTGGGGAGAGTGCAGAAAAGTCCTCTTTAAAAGGCTCACAGCTCCCCTCTTCCCTTAGAGGGATGAAAGGGAGAAAGCAGGAGGTGCCCTGAGACCTTGAACTGCCTGAGGACTCCACTATATGAAATCAGGGTGGAAACTCCCGGAAGGAGCTCTCAAAGCAGGGCTCCTTGCATTGTCCGGCCATCCTGCTGAGGTCTGAGATGTTCCCACCTTACACCGACCACCCAAAGCACCAAGGCTGCCCAAACCTTTGCATGCAGCGCAAAAGTTTCCTGTGTCCCTTTCTTTGCAGGACATGCCAGCCTCAAAGCCCCCTTGCCCCCTCGTCTTGTGGGAGGCAGGCAGGCAGGGAGCATGTGCAGAGAGCAGGGGGAGACTATCTTAGGCGGTAAATATACAAAGATTATACTTCAGCTTCCTAGCTGGCCCAACAAGGCCTTTTTAGCCCATCCAAGGAGCTGTCCAAGGTCTTCCTAGAATTCTCCCCTGTCCACCAGGAATCCCAGATCCGATTCCCGGTCAACGACACTGAGGCTCTCAGGCTGCTCATAGATTGTGTCTCCATTCTCTTCATGCAGTTCTGAGTGAGTTTTGCCCTCTTTTATGACTTTCCTTGCCACATTTCTGAAGTGAATCACTGCAATTGTTAAATTAATATTAATTTAGTGAAATTGTGTAGTGAAATGATGTCTGTGGATATAGTTGCAGGGCAGCTACGGAAATCCAAGCCCAACACATCTTTTCTGGGGAAAATGCAGCTACAGTATTTAAAGTTGCTGCTCTTTCATCAGCAGAGACTCTGCAAACGGACGTCCGCGTCAATACTGAAAGAAATGCAGCGGTTACAAGTGGAATCGGGGGCATTTGAACCTTCTGACGGAGTGTTTCTTGGTACTATTTTTATCTCCCACCCGGTTTGGCTTCAGCCCTAATTCGCTGAACGCCCTGAGAATTCGGGGAATGGGAGTCCGAAGGTCGTAAAGGGCCGTAAGTCCTCGAGCCAGAC
The DNA here is from genome assembly GCA_009733165.1 of Naja naja. Taxonomy (NCBI): domain Eukaryota; kingdom Metazoa; phylum Chordata; class Lepidosauria; order Squamata; family Elapidae; genus Naja; species Naja naja. The sequence continues at coordinate 23,063 of SOZL01000437.1, read as the reverse complement.
TTTACAAGGGGCCCGCAGCTCCGCTTCTACTTGTGCCGAGATCAGGAAGCGGAAAAGCCCCAGAACACAAACGGCATCTGCGCTGCCATTTTTCCTTTGCGCCACGCAGCCTTTGCCTTCGCCTTTGGCTCCGGGTTCCTCACCCTCGGGGCTGCCCTGCCTGGTCAACGGGCAGCCCGGAAACGGGAGCTGCGAAGCGGTGCGAAGAGAAGCGGAAGAGGCTCCCCATTCCACTCCCCGACAGAACGTGGCTCAATGACTGCAGATTTTTTCTCCATCGGGATGTTTTTAAAAAAAATTTCAATGTTTCACTGAACGAGTGTCGAACATTGGTTTTTTCCCCCAAGAGCTCCGACATAATCTATCCCCCGATAATCCCGAGCTCCTTCTTTGATATTTTAACCAAGTTTCCTACAGTTATAAAGAAGCAAAAAAAACCCACCTTTATTCATGGATTGATTTATTCTTCACTTTGTTCACTTTCTTCTGATATTAATACGAATGTGAATTTATGATATTTTTTTCTTGCCACGGTTGTTAAGTGAATCCAGCTCCCGCATTTACTGGGTTCCTGGGAAGGTCACCACAAAAGGCCATCCCATAACGTTTAGCGTTAGCGTTGTGGTTCTGGTTGTGGTCCTCGTTGTCGTTAGGGTTACGGTTGGCCACGAAGGATCCTCCGGCACCTCCCGCTTGGACCAGGGCTGATTGTATGCAGAAAATATATGAACCTTGTTTGCAGTTAAATGACATCATGGATATTTGGAGTTGAGGATATGCCTCACACAGTTTTCCCCTTTTCTTGCACCCGAAAGAGAATTCCAGGAGGCCTCCAGGTATCTTCTACCTTCCAAGGAAGATGCCCCAACAGTGTAGGTAAGTCCTTCTGACCCAGAAAGATTGGCCCTCGGTGGATTCTCTGCCACAGGATTCCAGGATTTAGGGAGAAAGAGATCAAGTTACCCAATAGCCACATGTTTCTCATGGCTCTGGCATATGAACAGCCTAGTTGGACAAATAGCTGTGAGGACCGAGTGTTCAGCAATCAGAGGCATCTTTTATAGCTTTCGTGGGGGAATTCAGCTCAAGTCCTGATCTGTACATCACTCAGCATCTAACGTGTATGCCAAAGAGCAGATAAGACGCCTGGGGGCCCCAAAAGGAACACAAACCCCTTCTAACTAAAGGTCCCTCACACTGAATTCTAGGGAATCTCACAGGTCTGCATGGCCAGATCCAGCTGGTGGCTAATTAGGTTTCTTCAGGACTCTCCTGGACCAACATTACAACAAAGACCAACAGATCCTTCTCTTTTATCAGCAGGGACGCTGGCAAAGGAAGACCACGGTTAATACTTTCCTCTATGAAAATTTCATATACTCAGGAAGTTCACTTGCCTTTTTACTCTGATGCCTTTATTAACCCAAATTAACCACACAGAGTATTTCAGGGCTACTTGAATTTGCACTGTTACAATTCAGAGCGTTTTAAACCGAGCTTTTATTCTGTTATTAGAAATCATTTGCACTTGAAAATTGGGATTCTTTTTATCAGTCATTTTTGCTGGGGATTTAACTGATCTCAGGGATTCCATCCACAGAAAACATTAATTGAACCATGGAGTTTATTTTTATATTGAGATTTCCTTTTACTTGAAATGTGAATGTACTACACTTAAAGTATTTTGATAGAGAGAAAAAGAGTGGCCATAAAATACCACAAATCCAGGTGAAAGCCATATTCCGTATAAAGACATATATGTGTAGAAGGTGATAAATAAACTAATGAATTTATATTTGCTTGCTTTTTAACTATAACAAAAAATAGACTGAAAAAAATACAGGAGGCCAACCAAAACAACCAAAGAGAAACCCAAAGGAGAAACGACGCTTCCTTTGGAGTCCTGCAGAAAGAACCGAGGGATGTTCGGCTGCCAAGAAATCCGTGCGTGGTAGCTAAATTCCTCAAAGGAAGCGCAGTACATCTAAGCGCGGGGGCGATCCGGTTGGTCAGAGGTGGAAAAACCCACCTGCGGAAGGAGCTGCCACGGGAAGTGGGGCTTGGCTCGTAGCTGTCCGTCCCAGTGCGAGTATCGCCCCCCACCCCACCCGCTAACACTGCGCAGGATGCTCCATGGGGCAGCTTTGCTCAAACTCGGGGAAGGGGGAGGGGGAGTTTCAGCTGCCACAAACGTCTCCTGACTGTTTCTTCACGGATCAAGGGGGATCTTTGCTTGCTCGGAAGGTACATTTCCCCCTGGTCCCTCTGGAAACCGGAAGGCACTTTGAGTTTGGGCGAGATTTCGGGCTTGGAATGAGAACCGATCACGAAACAGGTGAACCTCCCTCCAACTCCGTTACTCCTCCAACTCCGCCCCCGAGCCTTTTCCAAACAGAAAGTGCTTGCGCTCTGTGTGACGGACCGGACGCCGCTCTTTCCTGCCGTCTCAAATACACACGGCCGCTGCCCTCGCTGCGCCCCAACGCAGGCGGAGAAAGGCCAGAAGGAGCCGCCGCGGGAGCCGCACGCAGCCCAAAGACTGCCAACCGCCCGAGCATCCAAGGAGCCTTTCTTCCCATTGAGCTGCATGGAACCCGGAAAAGGCCAACGTCGCCTGCTCCTTCAGGGGGCGGTCGCGGAGAGCGGGGCTTCTGTTGAGTCAAGGCCAGAGGGGGCAGCCGGGAAAGGAGCAGGTGAGGGAGGGGGTCCATCCTGGGAGTTCAAAATGGGGTGAGGGGGAAGCAAATCAGAGATGTGGCGACGTCTTAAGAAAACTCAGGGATTAAGAGACCTGTGTAAGGAGGTCTGGGGAATTGGGCAGGATTCCTGCTCCAATCTCACTTTGGGCCTTTTCCTCCAGTGCAGGGATGGAGGAAAGGTACGTTTTCTTTTCGGCTGACCTTCTGCAAGCTCTTCCTTCTCATTGGCAATAGAGCAAATCTTATTCACTGAAAAAGTCTTGCCCGTTTTTCTTGACAAACAGGCCCTGAGAAAAGGCGCCTAGAAAACAGGGGTTGGGGTGCTGCCACGCTACCTGGGGATGACCTTGGAGGCAGGGAAGAGCTGCAGACTGAGCAACCCTCAGGTAAGATGTACCCTGGTCACCTGGAGAGGCCCTGGTGTGTGTGCATTTCCGAAAGAACTCTCTCATTTCCCAGAGAGGAAAAGGGGAGGAGGGAGAAATTCTGGCAGGATCCTGTACTGTAACCAGAGATGGAGCTCCTATGAATTCTCCTGTCAGTGCTCTGGGCCGCCTTGAAGGGCTGACCAAGGTCTCCTTTGATCAGGAATCCCAGACCAGGGATGGACCAGGCCTAGCCTGAGTCCAAGGGGGCTTCTGTATCCATGCAGAGCCTTTCCCAAGCACCCACGCACACGCACTCACGCACACACACACACACACAGGTCCACAAACATCTCACTTGGTGGACCCAAGTTTTGTGACCATTTGGACATCTTAGTTGGGGCTGTTCTCGATGAACTTAGTAAACACAAATAAGCACACGTTTTTCTTAGACTTGCTCCACCAGAATCTTTCTCTTTTCATTTTTAAATTTCTTTATTGAACAGCTGGTGAAATTTCCCCGCCTTCCAAAGAGCTTTGATAAATTCAACGTCGGAGAGTTGTTACAAGGGGAGGGTTTCCTTGGGGCTAGACGAGAAATTCCCCATGAAAGGTCCCAAAGTTGCTTCCCATTGTCTCCACACTAGACCAAACAGTCTAAAGAAAAAGAAAAAGAGCTGAGAGAAAGGCCTGCCCCTTGGGGACCTTGACTTCATTCTCCCCCAATCCTTGAATGGTGGGAAGAGAGGCGCCTGAGGGCCAGTCTTTGCGGGGAAAGGGACTTACCAACCAAGTTGGGGGCCTCTTCTATGGAAGGCAGAAGATACACGGCGGCTTCCTCGAATTCTCCTTTGGATGCAAGTAAAGAAGAAAACAGCGTGAGGCGGCGCATCTTAGACTCCAACCATTAAAAGTGAATATGGTTCATGTCTTCTTTTGAATAAAAGGACATGGAAACAATCTGACTGGCCTCTGAGTGTTTTCATGGGTAACCTGGGCCCTTCTGTGCTGACCACAGGAACATCTTCTCGCCTCCAGAAAAGCCACAAGGACGGGGCAGGTGTGGGGGGTGGAGGGTTGGACGAAGGTGGGGAGGATAATTCTGCTGCAAACAGACGTATCTCAAGGCTGAGAAGAACTTACCACCAAGCTCTGACCCGCGAAATAGAATGAAATAGCCCGCCTATCCCAATCGGCCTGAAACAATAAAAAGGAGAAACCGGGTGTAAAATGCCCCCATCTCTCGATGGGAAAACCTCATCCCTAACGGAAATGGATCGGAGGGAATATCGGGGTTGCTTGCGATATGTCCCTCTGTGCTTTTCAAGTAGGAAATCTTATCCGAATCGGCCCAAAGCAGCAGCCTCGGGTAGTCTGCGAATGAGGACCGGGAGAGGATGCTGAGCTGTGGATCCTATTCGGGGCGGGGGTTCCTGGAGGGGGATTCCCAAGGCAGGATCCCCTTCCAACCTTACGCGGAGGCAAATGGGCAGCCTTTCCTAAAACGCCTCCCTCCTTCCTCAGCGGCCCAGATCAGCATGGAGGGCTGTGCTTCCAAAGAGACGCTCAAAGAGGAGACCCACTGAAAGGAGTCAGGTTTTACCTGAATCCTGACAGACTCTCAGGCCAGCCCACCTGTATCTCCCGAACTCACACGTGCTTACCCTTGCCAGAAGACGGAAGATCCGAGAAAGCAAAGATCCCCCTTGATCTGTGAAGAAACAGCGGTGAGACAGTTGTGACAGCTGAACACCAAAGACTTTGAGCAAAGCTGCCCCACAAACCACCTTTCCTTGACAGCCCATATTCCCCAAAGACTCCCTGTAACCAGATCTCCTTTGGGATCCCCTTTATTGTTCCCTTGGATGACCTAGCGCTCCTTCCCTATTTTCTCGCACCCCCTGATCCCAGGATCCCAGGGGGCTTCTGCTGGGAGGAGGAGCTGCCACCCAGACCCTCCCCCCCACCGTTCATGCTGCAGACAATTCCTCTTTGGGGGGCTGTCACAGCAGGATCCGCGCTTCTCTCCCGAACTCACCTCCGATCCCACGATACACAGACAGCATCTCAAAACTGGCTCCACATTCCCATCGATAATCAGCTGCAAGAGCAACAGAGATCACTTCAGACACCTGGTCGCCATCGAGGCCGCCGCTCACCCAGCGCCAACGTGGACACTCGTCCAGCACCACCGTCAACCACCGCACCCCATCTCTCCCTGACTGAGCTTCTAGAACGGGTACCTCTAAGAGAGCCCAGTATCCGAGGTCCTGCCGCCCCACCGTTCTGCATGTCCTCTTCTCCGATCCACTCAACCGCCCGAATCGCCAGCTGACACTCAAATGTCTTTAAACTACAACCGGCCCCAGAGCCCGGAGGCCCCGCCCCGCCCCGCCCTGCGTTTCCGACGTCCACGCCTTCTTCCTCTGTCTCCTAGCTCCGCCTCCGGCACCGCGACGAAGGCTCCCAGACACCTCCCGCTCGGACCACGGCTGTCAGTCCTATCTCGTTGAATGGGCAGCCCGGCTACAGGAGCTGCGAAGCGGTGCGAGGAGAGAAGGGAAGAGGTCCAGAGACTCCCCATTGCCTCTACTGCTACTTATTTCCCCAGGCTACTGCTACTCCTCCTCCAACTCCACCCCCGAGTCTTTTCCAAACCGAAAGTGCTTGCGCTCTGTGGGACGGACCGGTCGCCGCTCTTTCTTGCCGTCTCATCTGCACACGGCCACTGCCTTCGTTTGCGCCCCAACGCAGCCGGAGAAAGGCCACGAGGAGCCGCCCCGGGGGCCGCACGCAGCCCAAACACCGCCGCTCTCAGCCGGCTGGCCTGTGGGTCGGGGGGGGGTCCCTGTCCACGGAAAGAAGCCGAAGTATCGACGTCTCTCGCGTCTCTCTCTCTGTCTCTCTCTCTGTCGCTGTGTGTGTGTTTAAGTCCCCATTTCTGCCCAGAGCAGAATAATAATAACAACAATAATAACCCAGTCTGAGCATCTGGCTGACTGAACAACAACAACAACAACAACAACAACAACAACAAATCAACTGGCACTGATGGTTGACACGGGTTGCTGCCAGAAAGGGACTGAAAACGGGAAGTGAAATAAAACGACGAGAAGTGAAAAACAAGAGAGACGGCTGAAGAAGTGAATGCCAAGTGGAGAAAGGGACTGGAACCGAACGGCCAACCGAGAGTGAAAGTGCCAAGAGACGGGAGTGGAGAAAGGACTGAACCGAGAAGTGAAAATGAAGAGAGACGGCTGAGTGGAGAAAGGGACTCGAACCGAGAAGTGAAAATGCCAGAGAGACGGCTGAGTGGAGAAAGGACTGGAACCTGGGAAGGGAAAATGCCAAGAGAGACGGCTGAGTGGAGAAAGGAGGAACCGAGAAGTGAAAATGCCAAGAGAGACGGCTGAGTGGAGAAAGGACTGAACCGAGAAGTGAAAAATGCGAGAGAGACGGCTGAGTGGAGAAAGGACTGGAACCGAGAAGGAAAAATGCCAAGAGAGACGGCCGAGTGGAGAAAGGGACTGGAACCGAGAAGTGAAAAATGAGAGACGGCTGACTGGAGAAAGAGACTGGAACCGAGAAGGGAAAAAATGCCAAGAGAGACGGCCGAGTGGAGAAAGGGACTGGAACCGAGAAGGGAAAAAATGCCAAGAGAGACGGCTGAGTGGAGAAAGGGACTGAACCAAGAGAGACGGCCGAGTGGAGAAAGGGACTGGAACCGAGAAGTGAAAAAATGCCAAGAGAGACGGCTGAGTGGAGAAAGGGACTGGAACCGAGAAGCGAAAAAAAGCGACGAGAAACAACCGAGTAGAGAATCGGACTGGAAGTGGGAAGCGAAACAAAGCGACGAGAAACAAGATAACCATTGACGGAATATTTCTTGGTACTTTTTTAACCCCCAATTTGGCTTCAGCCCTCATTCTCTGCTCGCCCTGAGAATTTGGAGAGCGGAGTCTGTAGGTCGTAAAGGGGCCGTAAGTCCTCGAGCCTGACTTTAGAAGGGGCCCGCAGCTCCGTTTCTACTGGTCCTGGGATCAGGAAGCGGGAAGGACCCAGAACACAACGGCATCTCCGCTGCCATTTTTCTCTGCGCCGCACAGCTGCTTCCTTCGCCTTTTGCTCCAGGTTCCTCACCCTCTGGGCACCCCTACACGGTCAACGGCCAGCCCGTCACCGAGGAGAGTTCCTGCTCTTTTATCAGCAGGGACTCTGGCAAAGGAAGACCAAGGCTAATACTTTCCTGTATGAAAACTTTCATATACTCAGGAAGTTTTATGTCCAGGATGTGCGGGGTCTGATTTCTCTTGTCCTTAAATGTGGATTATTCATGGCAAGCTATTGGCACTCTTCCCATATAGCTCATCAGGATCTCACTGGCTTTGCAACTGCATCCCCAGCCTCCCAGCTCAGGTTTTGGCTGGGAACCACCTCCTGGTCTTGCCACTTAGGAGGCTTCCTTACCGTGTCCAGTGAACCAGGATGCCAACTCCATAATCTGCCTGAAACAATAAAAAGGAGAAACCGGGTGTAAAATGCCCCCATCTCTCGATGGGAAAACCTCATCCCTAACGGAAATGGATCGGAGGGAATATCGGGGTTGCTTGCGATATGTCCCTCTGTGCTTTTCAAGTAGGAAATCTAATCCGAATCGGCCCAAAGCAGCAGCCTCGGGTAGTCTGCGAATGAGGACCGGGAGAGGATGCTGAGCTGTGGATCCTATTCGGGGCGGGGGGGGGGGTTCCTGGAGAGGGATTCCCAAGGCAGGATCCCCTTCCAACCTTTCGGAGGCAAATGGGGCCTTTCCTAAAACGCCTCCCTCCTTCCTCAGCGGCCCAGATCAGCATGGAGGGCTGTGCTTCCAAAGAGACGCTCAAAGAGGAGACCCACTGAAAGGAGTCAGGTTTTACCTGAATCCTGACAGACTCTCAGGCCAGCCCACCTGTATCTCCCGAACTCACACGTGCTTACCCTTGCCAGAGAAGACGGAAGATCCGAGAAAGCAAAGATCCCCCTTGATCTGTGAAGAAACAGCGGTGAGACAGTTGTGACAGCTGAACCCCAAAGACTTTGAGCAAAGCTGCCCCACAAACCACCTTTCCTTGACAGCCCATATTCCCCAAAGACTCCCTGTAACCAGATCTCCTTTGGGATCCCCTTTATTGTTCCCTTGGATGACCTAGCGCTCCTTTCCTATTTTCTCGCACCCCCTGATCCCAGGATCCCAGGGGGGCTTCTACGCAAGGAGGAGGAGCTGCTACCCAGACCCTCCACCCCACCGTTCATGCTGCAGACAATTCCTCTTTGGGGGGGGCTGTCACAGCAGGATCCCCGCTTCTCTCCCGAACTCACCTCCGATCCCACGATACACAGACAGCATCTCAAAACTGGCTCCACATTCCCATCGATAATGAACTGCAAGAGCAACAGAGAACACTTCAGACACCTGGTCGCCATCGAGGCCGCCGCTCACCCAGCGCCAACGTCGACACTCGTCCAGCACCACCGTCGACCAGGCGACGTCGGTCAGCTGCTGAGCCCGCCGCCGCTCACCCAGGGCCAACATCGACACTCATGCAGCACTACCATCGACCACCCGCACCCCGTCTCTCCCTGACTGAGCATCTGCCGTCTTCGGCGCCTAAAGGCTCCCACTGCTGCACCCTACTTTCTGCCCCGGGCAAGGCAATGCATCCCAAGGACCAGCATCCTCGATCGACGTCGGCCAGCCGCTGAGCCCGCCGCCTGTCTAAACTCATCCAGCACCACCGTCTACCAGCAACCTCGATCGATGTCGGCCAGCCGCTGAGCCCGCTTCCCGTCACCCAGCGCCAACGTCAGCACTCATCCAGCACCACCCTCGACCAGCAACCTCGATCGACGTCGGCCAGCCGCCGAGCTCGCCACCGCTCACCCAGCGCCAACGTCTACACTCATCCAGCACTACCATCGACCACCTGCACCCCATCTCTCCCTGACTGAGCATCTAGAACGGGAACCTCTAAGAGAGCCCGGTATCCGAGGTCCTGCCGCCCCACCGTTCTCCATGTCCTCTTCTTATCCGATCCACTCAACTGCCCGAATCGCCAGCTGACACTCAAATGCCTTGAAACTACCATCGGCCCCAGCTCCGCCCCGCCCCACCCTGCGTTTCCGACGTCCACGCCTTCTTCCTCTCTGCTCCTCGGCACCCGCCTCCGGCACCACCCCCGTCTCCCTGACTGAGCATCTGCCGTCTTCGGCGCCTAAAGGCTCCCACTGCTGCACCCTACTTTCTGCCCCGGGCAAGGCAATGCATCCCAAGGACCAGCATCCTCGATCGACGTCGGCCAGCCGCCGAGCCCGCCGCCTGTCTAAACTCATCCAGCACCACCCTCGACCAGCAACCTCGATCGACGTAGGCCAGCCGCCGAGCCCGCTTCCCCGTCACCCAGTGCCAACGTCGGCACTCATCCAGCACCACCGTCGACCAGCAACCTCGATCGAAGTCGGCCAGCCGCCGAGCTCGCCACCGCTCACCCAGCGCCAACGTCGACACTCGTCCGGCACCACCGTCGACCAGCAACCTCAATCAACGTCGGCCAGCCGCCGAGCCCGACGCCCGTCACCCAGCGCCAATGTCGACACTCATCCAGCAACACCGTCCAACACCAACCTCCATCGACTACCTCGATGGACTAGCCGACAAAGCTCACCGCCGCTCCCCAGCGCCGTCTACTCATCCAGCACTACCGTCGACCACCCGCACCCCATCTCTCCCTGACTGAGCATCTAGAACGGGAACCTCTAAGAGAGCCCGGTATCCGAGGTCCTGCCGCCCCACCGTTCTCCATGTCCTCTTCTTATCCGATCCACTCAACTGCCCGAATCGCCAGCTGACTCTCAAATGCCTGAATCGCCAGCTGACACTCAAATGCCTTGAAACTACCATCGGCCCCAGCTCCGCCCCGCCCCGCCCTGCGTTTCCGACGTCCACGCCTTCTTCCTCTGTCTCCTAGCTCCGCCTCCGGCACCTGCCTCCAGCACCCGCCTCCGGCACCCGCACCCCGTCTCTCCCTGACTGAGCATCTGCCGTCTTCGGCGCCTAAAGGCTCTGCTGCACCTACTTTCTGCCCCGGGCAAGGCAATGCATCCCAAGGACCAGCATCCTCGATCGACATCGGCCAGCCGCCGAGCCCGCTTCCCGTCACCCAGCGCCAACGTCGGCACTCATCCAGCACCACCGTCGACCAGCAACCTCGATCGAAGTCGGCCAGCCGCCACCGCTCGCCACCGCTCACCCAGCGCCAACGTCGACACTCGTCCGGCACCACCGTCGACCAGCAACCTCAATCAACGTCGGCCAGCCGCCGAGCCCGACGCCCGTCACCCAGCGCCAATGTCGACACTCATCCAGCAACACCGTCCAACACCAACCTCCATCGACTACCTCGATGGACTAGCCGACAAAGCTCACCGCCGCTCCCCCAGCGCCAACGTCTACACTCATCCAGCACTACCGTCGACCACCCGCACCCCATCTCTCCCTGACTGAGCATCTAGAACGGGAACCTCTAAGAGAGCCCGGTATCCGAGGTCCTGCTGCCCCACCGTTCTCCATGTCCTCTTCTTATCCGATCCACTCAACTGCCCGAATCGCCAGCTGACTCTCAAATGCCTGAATCGCCAGCTGACACTCAAATGCCTTGAAACTACCATCGGCCCCAGCTCCGCCCCGCCCCGCCCTGCGTTTCCGACGTCCACGCCTTCTTCCTCTGTCTCCTAGCTCCGCCTCCGGCACCTGCCTCCAGCACCCGCCTCCGGCACCCGCACCCCGTCTCCCCCTGACTGAGCATCTGCCGTCTTTGGCGCCTAAAGGCTCCCACTGCTGCACCCTACTTTCTGCCCCGGGCAAGGCAATGCATCCCAAGGACCAGCATCCTCGATCGACGTCGGCCAGCCGCTGAGCCCGCCGCCTGTCTAAACTCATCCAGCACCACCGTCTACCAGCAACCTCGATCGACGTCGGCCAGCCGCCGAGCCCGCTTCCCGTCACCCAGCGCCAACGTCGACACTCATCCAGCACCACCCTCTACCAGCAACCTCGATCGACGTCGGCCAGCCGCCGAGCCCGCTTCCCGTCACCCAGCGCCAAGGTCGGCACTCATCCAGCACCACCGTCTACCAGCAACCTCGATCGACGTCGGCCAGCCGCCGAGCCCGCCGCCCGTCACCCAGCGCCAACGTCGACACTCGTCCAGCACCACCGTCTACCAGCAACCTCGATCGACGTCGGCCAGCCGCCACTTCCCGTCACCCAGCGCCAACGTCGGCACTCATCCAGCACCACCCTCGACCAGCAACCTCGATCGACGTCGGCCAGCCGCCGAGCCCGCTTCCCGTCACCCAGCGCCAACGTCGGCACTCATCCAGCACCACCCTCGACCAGCAACCTCGATCAAAGTTGGCCAGCCAACGAGCCCGCTTCCCGTCACCCAGCGCCAACGTCGGCACTCATCCAGCACCACCGTCGACCAGCAACCTCGATGGACGTCGACCAGCCGCCGAGCCCGCTTCCCGTCACCCAGCGCCAACGTCGGCACTCATCCAGCACCACCCTCTACCAGCAACCTCGATCGACGTCGGCCAGCCGCCGAGCCCACTTCCCGTCACCCAGCGCCAACGTCAGCACTCATCCAGCACCACCCTCGACCAGCAACCTCGATCGACGTCGGCCAGCCGCCGAGCTCGCCACCGCTCACCCAGCGCCAACGTCGACACTCGTCACACCGTCGACCAGCAACCTCAATCAATGTCGGCCAGCCGCCGAGCCCGACGCCCGTCACCCAGCGCCAATGTCGACACTCATCCAGCAATACCGTCCACCACCAACCTCCATCGACTACCTCGATGGATTAGCCGACAAAGCTCACCGCCGCTCCCCCAGCGCCAACGTCTACACTCATCCAGCACTACTGTCGACCACCCGCACCCCATCTCTCCCTGACTGAGCATCCAGAATGGGAACCTCTAAGAGAGCCCGGTATCCGAGGTCCTGCCGCCCCACCGTTCTCCATGTCCTCTTCTTATCCGATCCACTCAATTGCCCGAATCGCCAGCTGACACTCAAATGCCTGAATCGCCAGCTGACACTCAAATGCCTTGAAACTACCATCGGCCCCAGCTCCGCCCCGCCCTGCCCTGCGTTTCCGACGTCCACGCCTTCTTCCTCTGTCTCCTAGCTCCGCCTCCGGCACCTGCCTCCGGCACCCGCCTCCGGCACCCGCACCCCGTCTCTCCCTGACTGAGCATCTGCCATCTTAGGCACCTAAAGGCTCCCACTGCTGCACCCTACTTTCTGCCCCGGGCAAGGCATGCATCCCAGGACCAGCATCCTCGATCGACGTCGGCCAGCCGCCGAGCCCGCCGCCTGTCTAAACTCATCCAGCACCACTGTCTACCAGCAACCTCGATCGACGTCGGCCAGCCGCCGAGCCCGCTTCCCGTCACCCAGCGCCAACGTCAGCACTCATCCAGCACCACCCTCGACCAGCAACCTCGATCGACGTCGGCCAGCCGCCGAGCTCGCCACCGCTCACCCAGCGCCAACGTCGACACTCGTCCAGCACCACCGTCGACCCAACCTCGTTCGACGTCGGCCAGCCGCCGAGCCCGCCACCTCTCTAAACTCATCCAGCACCACCCTCTACCAGCAACCTCGATCGACATCAGCCAGCCGCCACTTCCCGTCACCCAGTGCCAACGTCGGCACTCATCCAGCACCACCCTCAACCAGCAACCTCGATCGACGTCGGCCAGCCGCGGAGCCCGCTTCCCGTCACCCAGCGCCAACGTCGGCACTCATCCAGCACCACCCTCTACAGCAACCTCGATCGACGTCGGCCAGCCGCCGAGCCCGCTTCCCGTCACCCAGCGCCAACGTCGGCACTCATCCAGCACCACCGTCGACCAGCAACCTCGATCAACGTCGGCCATCCGCCAAGCCCGCCGCCCGTCACCCAGCGCCAACGTCGACACTCATCCAGCACCACCGTCGACCATAACCTTCGATCAACGTCGGCCAGCCGCCGAGCCCGCCGCCTGTCTCCCAGCGCCAACGTCGACACTCATCCAGCACCACCGTCGACCAGCAACCTCGATCGACGTCGGCCAGCCGCCGAGCCCGCTTCCCGTCACCCAGCGCCAACGTCGGCACTCATCCAGCACCACCCTCTACCAGCAACCTCGATCGACGTTGGCCAGCCGCCGAGCCCGCTTCCCGTCACCCAGCGCCAAGGTCGGCACTCATCCAGCACCACCGTCTACCAGCAACCTCGATCGACGTCGGCCAGCCGCCGAGCCGCCGCCCGTCACCGAGCGCCAACGTCGGCACTCGTCCAGCACCACCGTCTACCAGCAACCTCGATCGACGTCGGCCAGCCGCCGTCTCCCAGCGCCAACGTCGCACTCATCCAGCACCACCTCGACCAGCAACCTCGATCGACGTCGGCCAGCCGCGGAGCCCGCTTCCCGTCACCCAGCGCCAACGTCGGCACTCATCCAGCACCACCCTCGACCAGCAACCTCGATCGACGTCGGCCAGCCGCCGAGCCCGCTTCCCGTCACCCAGCGCCAACGTCGGCACTCATCCAGCACCACCGTCGACCAGCAACTTCGCTCAACGTCGGCCAGCCGCCGAGCCCGCCGCCTGTCTCCCAGCACCAACGTCGACACTCATCCAGCACCACCGTCGACCAGCAACCTCGATCGACGTCGGCCAGCCGCCGAGCCCGCTTCCCGTCACCCAGCGCCAACGTCGACACTCATCCAGCACCACCCTCTACCAGCAACCTCGATCGACGTTGGCCAGCCGCCGAGCCCGCTTCCCGTCACCCAGCGCCAAGGTCGGCACTCATCCAGCACCACCGTCTACCAGCAACCTCGATCGACGTCGGCCAGCCGCCGAGCCCGCCGCCCGTCACCGAGCGCCAACGTCGACACTCGTCCAGCACCACCGTCTACCAGCAACCTCGATCGACGTCGGCCAGCCGCGGAGCCCACTTCCCGTCACCCAGCGCCAACGTCGGCACTCATCCAGCACCACCCTCGACCAGCAACCTCGATCGATGTCGGCCAGCCGCGGAGCCCGCTTCCCGTCACCCAGCGCCAACGTCGGCACTCATCCAGCACCACCCTCTACAGCAACCTCGATCGACGTCGGCCAGCCGCCGAGCCCGCTTCCCGTCACCCAGCGCCAACGTCGACACTCATCGAGCACCACCGTCAACCAGCAACTTCGATCAACGTCGGCCAGCCGCCGAGCCCGCCGCCTGTCTCCCAGCACCAACGTCGACACTCATCCAGCACCACCGTCGACCAGCAACCTCGATCGACTTCGGCCAGCTGCTGAGCCCGCTTCCCGTCACCCAGCGCCAACATCGGCACTCATCCAGCACCACCATCGACCAGCAAACTCAATCGACGTCGGCCAGCCGCCGAGCCCGCTTCCCGTCACCCAGCGCCAACGTCGGCACTCATCCAGCACCACCCTCGACCAGCAACCTCGATCGACGTCGGCCAGCCGCCGAGCCCGCTTCCCGTCACCCAGCGCCAACGTCGCCTCATCCAGCACCACCCTCGACCAGCAACCTCGATCGACGTCGGCCAGCCGCCGAGCCCGCTTCCCGTCACCCAGCGCCAACGTCGACACTCATCCAGCACCACCCTCTACCAGCAACCTCGATCGACGTCGGGCAGCCGCCGACCCGCTTCGTCACCCAGCGCCAAGGTCGGCACTCATCCAGCACCACCCTCTACCAGCAACCTCGATCGATGTCGGCCAGCCGCCGAGCCCGCTTCCCGTCACCCAGCGCCAAGGTCGGCACTCATCCAGCACCACCGTCTACCAGCAACCTCGATCGACGTCGGCCAGCCGCCGAGCCCGCCGCCCGTCACCCAGCGCCAACGTCGACACTCGTCCAGCACCACCGTCTGCAACCTCGATCGACGTCGGCCAGCCGCCGAGCCCACTTCCCGTCACCCAGCGCCAACGTCGGCACTCATCCAGCACCACCCTCGACCAGCAACCTCGATCGACGTCGGCCAGCCGCGGAGCCCGCTTCCCGTCACCCAGCGCCAACGTCGGCACTCATCCAGCACCACCCTCTACAGCAACCTCGATCGACGTCGGCCAGCCGCCGAGCCCGCTTCCCATCACCCAGCGCCAACGTCGGCACTCATCCAGCACCACCGTCGACCAGCAACCTCGATCAACGTCGGCCATCCGCCGAGCCCGCCGCCCGTCACCCAGCGCCAACGTCGACACTCATCGAGCACCACCGTCGACCAGCAACTTCGATCAACGTCGGCCAGCCGCCGAGCCCGCCGCCTGTCTCCCAGCGCCAACGTCGGCACTCATCCAGCACCACCATCGACCAGCAAACTCAATCGACGTCGGCCAGCCGCCGAGCCCGCTTCCCGTCACCCAGCGCCAACGTCGGCACTCATCCAGCACCACCCTCGACCAGCAACCTCGATCGACGTCGGCCAGCCGCCGAGCCCGCTTCCCGTCACCCAGCGCCAACGTCGGCACTCATCCAGCACCACCCTCGACCAGCAACCTCGACGTCGGCCAGCCACCGAGCCCGCTTCCCGTCACCCAGCGCCAACGTCGGCACTCATCCAGCACCACCGTCGACCAGCAACCTCGATCTACGTCGGCCAGCCGCCGAGCCCGCTTCCCGTCACCCAGCGCCAACGTCTACACTCATCCAGCAGTACCGTCAACCAGCCGCACCCCATCTCTCCCTGACTGAGCTTCTAGAACGGGTACCTCTAAGAGAGCCCAGTATCCGAGGTCCTGCCGCCCCACCGTTCTGCATGTCCTCTTCTCCGATCCACTCAACCGCCCGAATCGCCAGCTGACACTCAAATGTCTTTAAACTACCACCGGCCCCAGGGCCCGGAGGCCCCCCCCCACCCCGCCCTGCGTTTCCGACGTCCACGCCTTCTTCCTCTGTCTCCTAGCTCCGCCTCCGGCACCGCGACGAGGCTCCCGACACCTCCGCTCGGACCACGGCTGTCAGTCCTATCTCGTTGAATGGGCAGCCCGGCTACAGGAGCTGCGAAGCGGTGCGAGGGAAGAGGTCAGAGACTCCCCATTGCCTCTACTGCTACTTATTTCCCCGGGCTACCGCTACTCCTCCTCCAACTCCACCCCCGAGTCTTTTCCAAACCGAAAGTGCTTGCGCTCTGTGGGACGGACCGGTCGCCGCTCTTTCTTGCCGTCTCATCTGCACACGGCCACTGCCTTCGTTTGAGCCCCAACGCAGCCGGAGAAAGGCCACGAGGAGCCGCCCCGGGGCCGCACGCGCAGCAAACACCGCCGCTGGGCGGCTGGCCTGAGGGTCGGGGGTCCCTGTCCACGGAAAGAAGCCGAAGTATCGACGTCTCTCTCTGTCTCTCTCTGTCTCTCTCTGTCGCTGTGTGTGTGTTTAAGCCCCCCTTTCTGCCCCGAGCAGAATAATAATAACAACAACAATAATAACCCAGTCTGAGCATCTGGCTGACTGAACAACAACAACAACAACAACAACAACAACAACAACAACAACAAATCAACTGGCACTGATGGTTGACACGGGTTGCTGCCAGAAAGGGACTGAAAACGGGAAGTGAAATAAAACGACCAGAAGTGAAAAAATGCCAAGAGAGACGGCTGAGTGGAGAAAGGGACTGGAACCGGGAAGG
>SOZL01000436.1:0-39237 GCA_009733165.1 Naja naja | reverse complement strand
GCTAGACAAGAAATCTGTTTGGGTCTGTGGGAGGAAGGAACAAGCTGCATTTAACAATATCAAGAGACAAATCACGTCTGATGCTGTGCTGATACAGTCTCTCTGAGAATCTTCCTGTTGTTTCTGACTTGTGATGCCTCCCTTTTGGAGTGGGGGGTACTGAGCCATATGCTTCCCAGCGGGAGGGAAGCTCCTATTGCATTTACTCTCGCACCTTGACTAAAGCAGAGAGGAACTACAGCCAACTGGATAAGGAAGCCTTGGCAATTGTAGCAGCTGTCAAGAAATTCCATGAGTATCTATATGGGAGAACATTTACTGTTGTCACAGATCCACAAACCTCTTTTAGGTATTGTGGCAGGGGACAAACCAACGCCCACGATCCTGTCACCAAGAATGCTGAGATGGACTGAATTTCTTGCTGCTTATTCATACAAACTGATCCACAGACCTGGTAAAGACATTGGGCATGCAGATGCTTTGAGTCGCTGCCCACTTCCTTCACACATTGAGGACCCTGTTCCTGAGACTCAACCTTTTTCCTAGAAACTGTTGCCAAGCTTCCAGTACATGCTGCTCAAATTGCCAGAGAGACTGCCAAAGACACTTTATTGGCTTCCTGTTATAGGCTGGATTAAGAAGGGTTGGCCACTTCAAGATCTACCTCAACTCACCAACCTTTCAAATCCAGGCAAACTGAATTATCTGTATTAAGAGGATGTATTTTGTGGGGTAACAGGGTGGGTTATTCCTGCAAAACTACAAAAGAGGTTTTGGAAATGGTTCATGAGGGTCATCAGGAATTGTCAGAATGAAGGGATTGGCCAGGAGTTATGTATGGTGGCAGGTATTGACAAAATGGTTGAAAACTGGGTTGCATCTTGTCCCAACTGTCAGGTAGTCAGGCCTGCCCCACCTCTCGCCCCACACAGGAATGGAATGTCCTAGGGGCCCATGGTCCAGGATTCACATTAATTTTGCTGGCCCTACCAGGGGCATACTTTCCTATTATAGTTGATGCATATTCCAAATGGCTAGAGGTTATCCCTATGGCATCCACCACAACTGAAGCTGTCATCAAACAGCTTAAAAAGCTTTTTGTAACTCATGTGCTTGTTTCTGACAATGGCCCTCAATTTACATCCAACCTTTTTGAATCATATCTAGCACAACAGGGTATCAGACATGCCCTGACAGCCCCTGGGCATCTTTCGGCTAACAGCCGGGCTGAACGTATGGTACAATTTACCAAAGAAAAACTTCAGCAATTGGGTCCAGGGGATATCACTGGGAGAGTTGAAAAACTTCTCAGTGTTCAGCATATTTAATTTCTTTTTAATTATTTATTGTATTTATATGTTTTAAGCTGTGAGCGCCCGAGTCTTCGGAGATGGGGCGGCATATAAGTCCAATAAAATAAATAAAATAAATAAATATCACTCCCAACCCCTCAACTAATTTGTCCCCAGCTGAATTGTTGATGGGTAGGAAACTCAGGTCTCCCCTTGATTGCCTTCATCCACTTACGCACCCACAAGCACCACTAGATTCCACTAGCAAAATTAAGCACATTCACTGTGGGTGATTCTGTTTATGCTAAGAACCTTATGGGTGAACCATTATGGATTCCTGCTGAGATAACCCAAATCACAGGCCCCAGGTCTTACAGGGTACAAACGGAGGATGGTGTCCTCTGGAGCAGGCACATTGCCTCAGGAGCATCGCTTTTGCTCCTCTCTGGTTCCCATACCTACTGCCTCTTCTAGGGGAAGGGAGGATCATGAGTGTAATCAGCAAGCAAGAATCAACCCCATGTGTAACGAGCTAACACGACAGGAACCATCCCAAAACCTGTCACAATACCAACAACCATTTTCACAAATGGAAGATTGCACATCACTACCTGATTTAGGTGCTGACATTGGGTTGGAGATGGATTGGGAGGAGAGACCAGGTTGTAGTAACCAAACAGGTTCTACCATTACTGTTAGTCCTAGTAAGGAAATGTCAGCAGACACATTTCCTCCCTCACAAGGTGAGAACCTTAAAACATCTGAACCACGTGGTCTCAACGTACACGAAGAGCCCCACCTATTTAAAGGAATACATTAGATAGGCTGGGGTTTGAGTATGGACTGAACCTAGTGGGGAGGGGTGTTATGTATGCAGGTTTAAAGTTATTGGTTTAGTTTGAACCATTCTTGTAAAATGTAAGAAATGATTGGTTTAAAAAGTGCAGGAAAACCCTGCACTCTGATTGGCTGACAACTGCGGCTGCTGGCTATAAGTAGCAGCCGCAGCCCAGCCAAAGTGTGTCCGTTCTGAGCTGTAGTCACTAATAAACTAAGAGCTTGAAGCACTCCGCGTTTGTCTCTTCATGCAAACTTAACAGAAAAGAAACACAGCACCTGACCATCTTCTGATGATCTTACTGTATTCATGCTGATCATGCAGATCATGATAAAGGCTGATAGGAATCTACTCATTTGTTGAAATGTCTGTAAACACAGAAAGCCACACGGGGAAAATGTAAACAAGAATAAGTATATTTATTATGTCCGAGCAGGTGGTAATCCCTAACTGACCTTGTTTGATCTTGAAAAAACTAAACAGGATGAAACTAGGTTAGTATTTAGATAAGAAAGTTTGTAGACTAGATTTTTTTATTTATTTATTTACAATGCTTACTAGGCTAAACTAACTGTGCTTATTATCTGCTGGCAGAATTGGAAATTCAATAAACGTTCTGTGAGAAGATGGCAATGTCAAAGCATGGGCCTGCAGATAACAGCTAACAAATAATCAGAGTTGGAAGGGACCTTATAGGTCATCTAGTCCAACCTTCCGCCCAAGTGGGAGACCCTACACCATTTCTGACAAATGGCAGTCCAATCTCTTCTTCAAAGTCTCTTCCGAGGGCAAGCTGTTCCATTGGTTGATTGTTCTCACTGTCAGAAAGTTTCTCCTTATTTCCAGGTTAAATCTCTCCTTGTTCAGGCAGTGGCTCATGTGGTAAGATGCTGGGCCTGTGCACCACTGAGGTCAGCAGTTCGATTCCAATGAGTGAATAAACTGTGTAGGGACAAGAAAGGAGCCTCCCCCAATTGTCTACCAGCATTCAGGCATCCCGCAGGTAAAAAATAAAACGCCCAAAAAAAGTTTTCACAGAGGCAGCCAGCCACCTCAGTGATCCCTGGCTAACACGTGCCATACACTAAAAAAAAAAAGTCAAAACAGTTGTGCACTGAAAGAAAACAAGTAGGACATGGCCATGTCAGTCAGCAAAAATCAGGTACAATATTTATTTATTTATTTATTTATTTATTTATTTATTTATTTATTTGACTTATATGCCGCCCCCTCTCCCAAAGGACTTGGGGCGGCTCACAGATTAAAAGAAAATACAACAATAAATTACCTAAAAGGCGTATTAAACAAACTAAGCCGAATTAACATTAAAACCCCCAAAGATTAAAATCAAGAAAACCCAAGGAGTCAGCATAGCCCAGATTGTAAAAACAGCCAGGGTTTTAACTTGTTGCGGAAGGTACGGAGATCAGGAGCAAGCCGGAGCTCCAGTGGAAGGAGATTCCATAAAGTGGGGGCCGCCACAGAATAGGCTCTCCCCCGAGTCCCCGCCAAGCGACATTGAGTCGCAGACGGCACCCTGAGGAGGCCCTGCTTATGTGCCCATACCGGGCGGTTGGTACTTGAAACTGGGAGGAGTCGCTCGTAAGTATCCTGGACCCATGCCATGTAGGACTTTGAATGTTAACACTAAAACCTTGAATCTCACCTGGAGGGCAACCGGAAGCCAATGCAAGTCGCACAGGAGGGGTGTAACATGGGAGTATCGGGAGGCTCCCAACACTACCGCGGGCCGCATTCTGCACCAGCTGAAGCCTCCGAGTGGTATGCAAGGGCAGTCCTAAGTAGAGAGCGTTACAGTAGTCCAGCCGGGAGACAACGAGGGCCTGAGTAATCGTGCGCAGGGCATCCCAGTCCAGATATGGGCGCAGCTGGTGAACCAGCCGACCTGGGCAAAGGCCCCCTGGCCACGCCCCACCTGCTCCTCCAACTTGAGCACGAGTCCAGGTGGACCCCAGGTTCCGTGCCCTGTTCACGGGGGTAACACCTCCCCCCCATGACCAAAGATGGAACCTCCGAACTGGACCGGGATGTCGGTATGCACAGCCACTCTGTCTTGGCTGGATTGAGTCAAAGCATGTTCCTGTCCATCCAGATCCATACCGCTTCCAGACAACAGGACATCACAGAGAGATCATCACTGATGTGGTCTGGGGTGGAGATGTATAGCTGAGTATCATCAGCATACTGATGATAACTCACCCCGAAACCACGGATGATCTCCCCCAGCGGCTTCATATAAATGTTGAACAAGAGAGGTGAGAGAATGAGGGATGATCTGACATTTCACTACCTTTCTGGGACTGACACAGAGAAGAAAAAAGGAAGAATTCTGTGATTATGAGAAAACCATAATGAGTTCTGTTAAGTTTGCATGAAGAGTCAGACGCGAGGAGTTCCAGCAAAGAGTTTATTAGTGACTACAGCTCGAATAGACCCGTTCTGGCTTGGCTACGGCTGCTTCTTATAGCCTGCAGCCATAGCTGCCAGCCAATGGGAGTGCAGGGTTTCTTCCCGCACTATTTAAACCAATACCATTTGACATTTTACAAGAACAGTTCAAATAAACCAATAACATTCAAACCCACATACATAACACCCCTCCCCACTAGGTTCAGTCCATACCAAACCCCAACCTATCTAATGTATTCCTTTAAATAGGTGGGGCTCTTACGTATTGAGACCTTCGTGGTTCAGAAGTTTTAACGTTCTCACCCAGTGAGAGGGAAATGTGTCTACTGACATTTCCTGTTGGGACTTCCTGAGGAAGAAGACCCTGTTAGACTGTTAGAATCTGGTCTCTCCTCCCAACCCATCTCCATTCCAATGTCAGCACCCAAGTCAGGTAGTGATGTGCAATCTTCCACTTCTAAGGATGGATCCTTGGCTTTGTGACAGGGTTCGGATGGTTCCTGTCGCAATGGCTCGTTACACATGGGGTTGATTCCTGTTTGCTGATTTTCCTCCTGTTCCCTCCTTCCCCTAGAAGGACATCAGGTGAGGGACCTAGAGAGGGACAGGGTCGATGTTCCTGAGGGAACCTGGATCTAAGTTGGTCAATGTGCCTGCTCCAGAGGAGGCCATCCTCTGTTTGTACCCTGTAAGAACGAGGGCCCGTGATGTGAGTTATTTCAGCAGGAATCCACAAAGGTTCACCTATAAGGTTCCTAGCATAGACAGAATCACCCACACTAAAAGAACGAACTTTGGAAGTGGAATCCAGTGGTGCGTTGGGTGCGTAAGTGGGATGAAGGCGGTCAAGGGAAGACCTAAGTTTCCTGCCCATCAACAACTCTGCTGGGGACAAGTTATTTGATGGGCTAGGAGTGATGTGCTGAACACTAAGAAGTTTTTCAAGCTTCTCAGTGATGTCCCCAGGACCCAGCTGCTGAAGCTTCTCTTTGGTGAAGCGTACCATGCGTTCAGCCCGCCATTGGCCGAAGGGTGCCCAGGGGCAGTGAGGGCATGTCTGATGCCCTGTTGAGCTAGAAAGGATTCAAAATGTTAGATGTGAATTGAGGGCCATTGTCAGAAACAAGGACATCTGGTAGCCCATGGGTACAAACAATTTTCTGAGCTGCTTGATGACAGCCTCAGTTGTAGTGGATGTCATGGGAATTACCTCTAGCCATTTAGAGTATGCATCTACTAGCACTAGAAAAGTGTGCCCTCTTGTAGGGCCTGCAAAATCAATGTGGATTCTAGACCATGGGCCCCTAGGACATTCCCATTCCTGTGTGGGGGCGTGAGGTGGGGCAGGCCTGACTACCTGGCA
Organism: Naja naja; assembly: GCA_009733165.1. Taxonomy (NCBI): domain Eukaryota; kingdom Metazoa; phylum Chordata; class Lepidosauria; order Squamata; family Elapidae; genus Naja; species Naja naja. Next base: position 33,314 of record SOZL01000436.1, on the reverse strand, counting down.
ATTGGGACAAGATGCTACCCAGTTTTCAACCATTTTGTCAATACCTGGCCACCATACATAACTCCTGGCCAAACCTTTCATCCTTACAATCCCAGGATGACCCTCATGTAACATTTCCAAAACCTCCCTTTGCAGTTTTGCAGGAATAACCACCCTGTTACCCCACAAAATACATCCTCTTAATACAGATAATTCAGTTTGCCTGGACTTAAAAGGTTGGGCAAGGTGAGGTAGATCTTGAAGAGGCCAACCTTTCTTAATCCAGCCCATAACAGGTGCTAATACAGCATCTTTGGTAGTTTCTCTGGCAATCTCAGCAGCATGGACTGGAAGCTTAGCACGGTCTCCAGGAAAAAGGTGTGAGTTTCAAGTTCAAAGTCCTCCTTGTGGCAAGGTAGTGGGCAACGACTCAGTGCATCAGCATGTCCAATGTCCTTGCCAGGCCTGTGAATCAGTTTGTATGAATAGGCTGCAAGAAATTCAGTCCACCTCAGCATTCTTGGTGACAGGATATTAGGTGTAGGTTTGTCTCCTGCCACAATGCCTAATAAAGGTTTGTGATCTGTAACAATGGTGAATGACCTGCCATACAGATATTCATGAAATTTCTTAACAGCTGCAACAACTGCTAAAGCCTCCTTGTCCAATTGGCTATAATTCCTCTCTGCTTTGGACAAAGTGCGAGAGTAAAATGCAATTGGGGCTTCCCTTCCATTGGGAAGCCTGTGACTCAAACCCCCCCACTCCAAAGGGGATGCATCACAAGTCAGAACAACAGGCAAATTCTCAGAGAATTGTATCAACACAGCATCAGACGTGATTAGTCTCTTAATACTGTTAAATGCTGACTGTTCCTTCCGCCCCCAGATCCAAACAGCTTTCTTATCAAGCAGGCGATGTAAGGGCTCAGCAATAGATGCTTTGTGAGGTAGAAACATGTGGTAAAAGTTAATAAGTCCAAGGAAGGCTTGCAAATCTGCCTTGCATCGAGGTTTAGGGGCTTCCTTGATTGCTTTAACCTTGGCATCAGTAGGATGGATGCCATGCTTGTCAATCATATACCCCAGGAACTCAACTCTGTCTGTTTTGAGTGTACATTTGTCTTCCTTGACTTTTAAACCCGCTTTTCTGAATCTGGTAAGGACTTCTCTGAGTCTTTCTTGAAGCTGAGTGTCATTTTCAGCAGAGATTAATACATCATCAAAATAAGGCACTACCCCTGGCAGTCCTTGCAACATTCTTTCCATAAGGCTTTGAAAAATGCCAGGTGCCACGCTTACTCCAAATTGTAGTCTTTTACATTTGAAGGCACCTCTATGAGTCACAATTGTTTGTGCCTCTGCAGTGGCATCATCAACTGTTAATTGTTGATATGCCTGAGCTAAGTCCAGTTTAGCAAATACTGTACCCCTGCCAAGGGAATGGAGCAGATGATGCACAACTGGTACAGGATATGCGCTCTGCTGCAGCGCATGGTTAAGTGTCCCCTTATAGTCACCACAGATTCTCACTGACCCATCAGCCTTGACTGGTGTGACTATGGGTGTTTCCCATCTGGAGTGGTCAGTAGGCTCTAAAACCCCTTGAGCAATGAGCTTATCTAATTGTGCATCAATTTTTCCTTTAAAGCAAATGGGACCCTCCTGGGCTTTAAACGAATTGGGGGCACCTTGGGGTCTAGGCTGAAAGCAATAGGGGTCCCCATATACTTGCCCAGTCCTTCGCTGAAGACCTCTGGAAACTCAGACTTCAAGGACTCTTCCCAGTCAGAACTGCTCACGTGATGGATGCCAGTCACCTCGATGCCAAGTGGCTTGAACCACTCAAGTCCCAGCAAACTTGGGCGATCCTTGTCCACGATGGTCAGGGGCAAACGTTTGGTGTGGCCTTTAAACTGCACGTTGAAATCTCTCGCTCCAACTACTGGAATCTTGTTCCCTTGGTAGTCTTTGAGAGTCAGTGCTTGCTTCTGGAAATGCTTTTTCTGAATTTTGGGAAAGAGTCTGTGGATAGTGTCCCATGACACCATAGATAAATAAGAGCCTGAGTCCACTTCCATTTGGCAAGGCCTTCCTTCAATAAACACCTTCACGTGTACTTTTCTGCTATTTAAGGGTGAAGAATGACCAATAGTGATTGTTTGGTGAGTTTCATTCTTGCCATTTGCTTCTAAATTTCGCCCCATTTTTTCAAGGAAATTGTTGGGCTTAAAGTCTCTATCAGGAAATTTCTTCCTAACTGGTGGAGTTCTGGATGATTTGCAGACTCTGGCTATGTGACCCCGTTTCTCACAACGTAGGCAAATGGAGTCAAAGAACTTGCATTCAGCGGGGTGGCCCCCCACAGCCTCTGCAATAGAACCCTTGCCTGTTTTTCCCAGAGTCTTTTCTTTTCTTCTCCATTCTGAGTTTAAAAATCCCCTCCTCTGTCTCACTGCCATCAGAATCAGAGTCTATTTGTTCGCAATGAGCTGTTGTGGATTTTTCCCCATCAGAATGGCTTGAGGCCTGGCTTGAGGCCTTGTTAATCTTTTTCATGGCGCAGCTGAGGACTTGGTGGCTTCCGCTGAAACAGCTTCTTCAATGGCCTCTTTAAACGTGATCTTAGGTTTCATTAAAAGTTTGCTTTGTAAGACCTTATCTTTTAGGCCTAAAACAAACCGATCACGCATGGCCTCTTCTAAGTTGGTAAAGTCACAAGCACCCCCAATGTCCCTTAAACTTGCCACAAAGTCATTAACATTCTCGCTATCCCCTTGATCCCGACGGTAAAATTCGTGTCTCTTAATGAGGCACGATACTTGTGGGGCGTAATGGGCTCTTAAAAGTTTCTCTAAATCGGGCCATTCCATTACCTTCAGCTCTGCTGCTCCGCCAACGCCTTCGCCATTTTGAAGACTGCGGACCGCAGTGCGTGAGAAAGACCGCCCTCTTCCGTCTCTCGGGATGCCGGCGAGATCGTTCCCTCCAGGAACATGTGGAAACGATCCGCATACGATTCCCAGTCTTCCGTCGCCGGATCGAACGGTGCTGGGGGTGTTCAGCGCAGCCATCTCGCTCAGTTGCTTGTTCGTCGCGTCGTCTTCTCTTCAGGGAAATCCCATCCTCGTCGCCAGTGTTAAGTTTGCATGAAGAGTCAGACGCGAGGAGTTCCAGCAAAGAGTTTATTAAGTGACTACAGCTCGAATAGACCCGTCCTGGCTTGGCTACGGCTGCTTATAGCCTGCAGCCGTAGCTGCCAGCCAATGGGAGTGCAGGGTTTCTTCCCGCACTATTTAAACCAATACCATTTGACATTTTACAAGAACAGTTCAAATAAACCAATAACATTCAAACCCACATACATAACAAGTTCCACACCAACATTTAGTTCAGGAATGAGCCACCTGTGGCCTTAGGACCTCATGTGACTCTTAGTTGATATCCATGTGACTTCCCATCTTGTGGAATCCAGCAAGGAGTTTGAAAGATTTGATTGGAAAAGTCAGTGCAAAACAACATTCCAAGTCTTCTCCCCCTCCCTCTTTCTTGTATTCAAAGTACAAATAAAATACAAACAAAAAACAAATGAGAAAGGTGATAAAGACAATTTCATTTCTTTAGCCTCCAGCTGTGCGAGTGCAATTTATAGTGATCTAATTGTTCTGCATTCCCTGCTTCAAATAAGGCAGTGCTTCAAAAGTATCAATGAGATCATATTCTTTTTTTTTCTGAACTCCAGCTTTCAGCTCTCAGATTTAAGCATGCAATGTGTGGAGATTATGATACGAGCTCAACATTTGTGTTTACTATTCTGATTCTATCTCTACCCACTCTTTTGAATCCTAGAGTTAAAAACAAAGTATTTCAGGAACTTTTGGCAAGATTTCTGTTAAGTTTGCATGAAGAGACAGATGCGGAGTGCTTCAAGCTCTTTGTTTATTAGTGTCTACAGCTCAGAACAAACCCACTTTGGCTGGGCTGCGGCTGCTACTTATAGCCAGCAGCCGCAGTTGCCAGCCAATCAGAGTGCAGGGTTTTCCGCACTTTTAAACCAATCATTTCTTACATTTTACAAGAACAGTTCAAACTAAACCAATGACTTTAAACCTGCATACATAAAAATTTCCTCTTTCTTTGGTTCAATCAAACAAAATGTCAGCTGGCTTTGATGTAATTTTTATTCCTTTTACAGAGAAAACCTTTGATCTTTCTTTTTTTGTATCACCTTCAGTCCCATCAAGGATCCTCTGGTGACTACATTAGACCCTGCATCGATCCTCATTAGAACTTCTTCCCCCAGATTGTGCCCTTGAATACTTTGTGGCTTTACGAACTAATGGGACATCAGCAGTGCAAATATGGCCTAATCCATTTTTAGGATCATTGGCCTTAGGATCATTGGCCTTCTGTGGACTAAAACCAATAGTACACCTTCATCAACCTCCATTGCTGCCTATTTCATTCATTTTAGCTGCCAGCCATCACCTTCGTTTCTAATCTCTTTTTTACAGAGTTCTCCTCTGATTAAGATTTCCTCTTTGACAAAACATCTGCATCCTTTCCTTTCTCCCCTGTGAAGCTTTCCTATGAGGATCTAGACTAAATTCTAGCCTCAACTCCTCAGCTGAAAACTGTTTTGTCTGAGTATCTGCATGGATATATGAACAGCCAGTGAAAATCTGAAAATAGTCTCATCAGCGTCAAACTAAAATAATACCTATTTTGAAGTCAGTAGCAATAGCACTTAGACTTATATATTACTTCACAGTGCATTACAGCCCTCTCTAAGCAGTTTACAGAGTCAGTCTATTGTCCCCAACAATCTGGGTCCTCATTTTACCGACCTTGGAAGGATGGAAGGCTGAGCCAACCTTGAGCCTGGTGAGATTCAAATTGCCAAATTACAGGCAGCTGGCAGTCAGCAGAAGTAGCCTGCAGTTCTGCACTCTAACCACTGTGCCACTGTGGCTTTTATATATATTGTATATTGTTTTTCAAGCCCTGTTCACTATGCTGCTCCTCAGCCTTGGAACCCTTTCTGTTATGAGATTGTCATCTGTTAGTCAACCCTTGATGCAACTGAACATCCACTCTGCTCATCAAGAGAGGTTTTAGAGTCCCCCTTCCTTCTAAGGTTCTTGTGACATGGATCAGGCAATTGGACTTCTTTGCACTTCCTTTGTGAACCCTCCCCAAAGGTATGGAAGACTTCAATCATGCAGGGATTTCATAAGCAGACCCAAACCATCTAATTAGAGTGTTTAGTTCCGTTCATTTGTCAAACTGTCATATATTGTTGTCTTTAATTTGGAAAAGTTTTTTTCATGCTGCTTGCTTTGAACTTGTTGTATCCCCAGCATCCATTAGTGATGGAGTTAGCTAAAAATGGTGTAAAATAAGTAATAAAGCTCACTCCAAGCAATACATTCAGCCTGAGAAGAACAATCTGATTCTTCACTAGCAAAGACAAGAAAGTGGATCAGAGTGACAAAAGAAAAAGTTGTGATAGATATGTGAGAGGTTTTGGGGAGGGAACTGGTACATACCACCAATGAAGAGTCTGTTGTTATCTTCCCTGTGTTTCTAGGAAGATTTTTTATTATACAAAAAGCTGAAAAGCTTTGCTTATTTCCTAACCTTTAACACTTAACATTAAACCTCTGCTATATTACTCTATGAGAGGACTTTGGTGTTATGGTTAAGGTATCAAGATAGAAACTGGGAGACTGCAAGTTCTGATTCCACCTTAGATCCAGTACAGATACTAATGTCTATATCTATGTGTTGTGGCCCCGCCTCGTGAGCCTGTGCTGACAGAGGAAGAGGACCTGGATGATGAAGAAGAGGAGGAACCGGCAATCCTTCCTCACCAGGGCCTTCCTCCCCAGGACCTTCCTCCCTGGCAAGGCCTCCCTCCCCAGGACCTTCCTCCCTGGCAATGCCTCAGGTTTCTTCGGAAAGCCAAGAGGAACAGCCTGAGAGACGCGTATCGGTACGGCCACGGTGAGGGAGGGAGGGAGGAGGAGGATTCCTGGCTTGATCCCAGGCAACATCGGAGGAAGAAACATCAGCAGCAATGTAGGGGGCGTGGGAGGGCCAGAGATTGAGCTGGACCACACCCCACCAGGTATAAAAGTGGGTGTGCCTACGTTACAAACCCTGTACATGACAAAGTGTGGAATAAGCCGAGGATTCCGTCTGTGTTGTAGTTCCTGATTTGGTTTCTGGACTTTGGGATTAATTCATTCCTTCTGTGAGTAATTCATGTCTTGTCAGCTCCAAATTTGGCAGTGAGAGCCTGAGTGACTGCCAACACTCTTATAGGGAGAGATAACTTGGATTTTGGAGACAGGCCAGCGTGACTCTCTGTGCTAGTGTTGCTGCCAAGTTCCTTACCTTCTGGGGAAGGGAAGGGGAGACAGAACATCTATGTGTTTATATAATTCCTAAACAGTCCTATGAACATTTATGTTATGGTTTGTTATCTGAGCTTATAATAAAGCCTTTAGCCACCTTCAAAAGTCAATTGGCTTCTGTTGCTCTCAGCTGTTGTTCTGAACTGCAAACTTGGCTTTGTATGGTCTCAATCTGTGCTGAGAGAGAGAGAGAGAAGAAGGTGCTTGACCAGATGCTGGTTTGTGGAAGACTCTCAGTATCTCTGCTGGGCTGGTGAGGCTTCCCTTTCAGTCTGTCTTCTATTGGTATCCTAGAGTCCACAACTAGTTGCCTGCTAAACTGTCCTTGCCTGACAGATGCTCCATTCTCTTAGCTACAAATTTTCTCTCTCTGATCTTCCACACCACACAAATTATCCTCCAACACACCCTTACACTTAGATGCTATCAGCATTTTCCTTTTATAATTGGAAACCAGATGTGGTCCAGTGCTCCTCTGGCTACTTAAGTCCCAGGAGGGAAAACAAAAAGTAGGAAGAACTTGGGATGGCTACTTCAAGGCTTTCTTTCCAAAAAGAAAGAAGTGGGGAAACAGGCAGAAAATCAGGATTTTTCCCCAAGCCCTTAAAAGCAGTGAGTTCTGGGTCTTGAGATCACAAGGATCTGAAGAATGGAGTAATTAGCATTTCCCATAGTGGTGCACTAAGGAATTGTATTTCCAGCCAAATCCTGCTCATTTTTAGCTCAATCATTATTTTGCTAGTGTCTTCTACATATCAGATTTGGTTCCATCCTGTTCAGTTTTCAGAGAATTATCCTGCTAGCAGACAGAGTCCTGAGTTTCTTTGTAAAATTTTCTTTCCAATAATCAGTTGAGTTGAAAAAAATCACCAGAAGACATACCCACCGTTGACTTTTGGATCCCAGTTAATGTCTTCAGAAAACAGGGGCCTTGACCACAAAGAAATTATTCATACCCTATTCCTTCCTAGACATTCAGGTATATATAATTTATTCCTATGCAATCACAACCTTCCCAACTTGTGTCTTCAATATGTGCTAGTTTTCAACTCCCACATTTCTTGGCAGCATGTCTAACAGATTCAATAAGCTTGAGGCCTGGGAAATCTGCATGAATTTAATCCTTTGCTGCAAACAGTTTGCCTCAGAGTGAGATTTTTCAAGTTACCAGATAAGACTCTTCTGGATGCCCCAAAGCATCCTATTCTGTCCCCAAGAAACTCAGCTGTAAGAGTCAGGCAGCTGAGATCAAAAGCTAGTAAGTTAGTCCCACAAAGTCATGAGCTCCAGATAATTATTCAGGTCTAATGAGCAAGTATAAAGCCCAGAAACTCAATCCCGTGTCTGGAGGGAACTGAATGAAAAACTGATCAAAGGACAGGTAAGGTTCAAGGAACTCGGGTAAGAGGTTTACAGCTATAGTATCAGGTTCTAACAACCCACTTTGCCTATTGAATTCCTTGTAGCAATCATCCCCTCCCAAACTCAACTTCATAAATATATTTCATATTCACATGTTCTAGTTCATATAAAGCATGGTTTGAGACCGGTATCCAAGAGACATCAATGGTGGTGTGTGACACTAAAGCCAAAATGGCAGAACTGATTGTAAAATTGAAGTCTCGCCTCTAAAAGGGGGCAGGAATTTGATCAGGCAGCTGTTGCCTTGACTTTTTGGGTCCCTCTTATGGTCACCCCTAGTATTGTCCATTTTCAGTTTTCACTGACGAGACATGAGGCACTGAGAGAAGAGTTGTCTGTAGAAACAGCTTCTAAGCCACCAGAGTGTTTGTGAAAGTGGCAACATCTTTTTAAGTTCTGCATCAAAAACTGTAACAAACAATGCTAAACCTCTAGGCTAGTATGGGATTATACAGTTGTGAAATAATTTATCCTGCCTTAAAAGCTGTCTTTGATTTCTGCCTTGGGCGGTTTTTCAAAACAGGTCTTTGCTGCCACCTGCATAGCACCAAAAGCTGAGCTGACGCATGTGGAGAAGGCAAGCAGAGGCCCCAAATACAATCCAACTCCGAGAATGAGGTGGATGGGGAATTGGCCAGAAAATCTCCCTCTTTGTCTAATTGTTCTTTCTTAATGCAGGCTGCCACTAGCAAACATTTACTGCTTTGTGACTAGAGAAGAAATCCAATCCAGAGTATTTGTGGTGATGTACCTATCATACTGAAAGCCTTCAGATTCTTTTATTAATTGTCAGAGGAGAGGAGAGTGTTATTCCTTCAATAAAGTGATAAGGCTGGAGAAAAAAGTGAATACTATCGCTATAACATGGATTCATGTAGCATTTCCCAAACAGCTCAATTTTCTCCATTAACCCTGATGAAATGGAGATGATAGAATATATATATATACACACATATATATCCAAATGTTATTGATTACAATATTTAAAAACATTGAACGTGATGGACTTCTTTGACACAAATTTTTGTCCTTACATGTTATGCAAAATCTTATATACATTTATATACATTAGGTCTTTATACAGTTTAAACCCTTTCAGTTTCATATCAGTTAAATCATTTATTTTGGGAACTCCCTTTCAGTTCCCTCCAATAATAAAATTTATTTCATATCATATAGTAATCAGACTCATCCTTGTCTTTCATTTCCAAAGTCAACCTATCCATTTCGGTGCAGTGACTCTACATATATTTGGAGGATGCCAGGTTAAGGAAGTGAGCTGTAACACGGTCTTCCCCATCTCCAGTGGCTGTTACAATAAGGATCAAGGATCACACCCACATATGAATTCTTCTCTGGTATCTGGTGTGTGTCATCCCTCTGTATGTGATAAGACACCTTTGCTGTAATAGATCTAGCTCTAAATTATAACCAAAGCAACTTTTCTTAATTTGTATTTTCTCCAGCTCTCTGATGGCTGGACTCAATACCCAGAATTCTCGCCATTAAGCAAGCTGCATGGTTTGTCTATTACATCTAAAGTAGTATGGGTCACTGCTAGAAAACAGCTGCTAGTATAAAGTTGTTGAAAACTCTTTGCTGCCACTAAGAGGTTGTGCAAACTTTTGCAGCACAGTTTTGGCAGCCCTGCTGAATGGCCAGTTTGGAGGATTAAAATCTGTATATTGGGAGGGCGATAAATACATTGGGCATTCAGACTTATTTCCACAACATATTATAGAATAAATTTAATTATAATGCTACTATTTTATCCGTTGTGTTTTATCTCTTATGTTTTAAACTGGTGTTAATGTATGTTTTAGCATCCCTTGTAAGTTGCTCAGAGTAGTATACAATTTCATTTGACCTGCACCTGTGTTAGGCAAAGCACGCCCACCAAGCCATGCCCACCAAGCCACACCCACCAAGCCACACCCACCAAACCAGTGGTAGAACTATTTGAATCCCACCACTGGTTATAGGTCAAGTAGGACAATTAAATGTGGGACACAGATATGCAAGTACTGTAGAAAGTTGGTCTGGGGAAAAAAGTTAGATGGGACAAAAATAAGGACCCTGAAAATGTTGATTAGCAACCTAAATGCTTAAAATCAAAAAATGACATTGTAAACCAAAATAAGTAAATATAACATCCCTCAGAAATGATCAACTGACTTGAGAGAGTAGGGATCATATCTCCAGATATACAGTCTGTGATGATTCTATTTTCCCATTAACTGAATCAATAGGACCAATTGGAGCAACTAAGTCTAAACATCCAGATTTTGGTGAAGTATTTGATGAGGAGACAATTGACAAGCCAAAAAGGCCTAAAGACCTCATCAGCAGCAATCAACATTCAGATGAGTAGATTAACTTTAGACCAATAATCAAGAAGTAAACAATACCCCAACCAAGGACCTGCCAAATAAGCTAATAATACTGTAAACAGCCCAACCAAAGAACCAAAAAGACCAGCCCCAGTAATACTGACAGAGCAAGTCACTGAAATATAAACTGAGAGCAAACCCTGCTCCTTACTAGCACCAATGTTACCTAGTTTTGTAATGAAATATCTGCACCAAGCTCAGGGAGCAACAAGGGCCTCACAGTTTAACCCTGAGCAACCAATATTCTCTTCTATTGGTACTTGTCCATCCTTGAATGCATGGTTTCTTGGCACTAGCCCTATATAGTGGCATTAAGAATTCTACACCAATGTGTTAGTATAAATGAGACTTGCATAGGACTTCCAGTGGCGACGTCTGGTGGAGCGGAGCAGAGGGAACCATCGCTGTACCCCGAAATCTGATTTTTTACATTTTGGGAGCCTTTTGGGGCATCGTGGACCCTGAAGAGGCACACAAAATAGAGGGGAAACTTTGGAAGCATTGAGAAGAGAAACAGCCTTCCAATGTGACATGAGGAAACCCCTTGAAACCAGAGCATAATAAACCCAGCATTCATGATAGGTTCAAAGCCATGATAATCAGCTGCGATTGGGAAGCGGAAGAGTGAAGATCAACACAAGAGTGGGAGGCACTGTTTTACAGTGGTTCTCCTCCTATCTGTCTGACCGGACTCAGTTGGTGTTGGTGGGGGGGCAGAGATCAAGCCCTAGGGCCCTGCCATGTGGGGTCCCTCAGGGTTTTATTCTCTCCCCACTCCTATTTAATATCTACATGAAACTGCTAGGTGAGATCATCCGTCGACATGGGGTCAGGTACGCTAATGATACCCAGTTGTACATCTCTGTCCCCGGTCAATCTAGTGATGCCGTGGAGGTGATGTCCCGGTGCTTGGAGGCTGTGAGGGCCTGGATGGGGACTAATCAGCTCAGACTCAACCCTAACAAGACCGAGTGGCTGTGGGTCCTGCCCCCTTGGGCTTCAGTTGATTATCCAACTTTGGTATTGGGGGAGAGAAATTGCTCCCCTCAGAACAAGTTCACAACTTGGGGGTCCTTCTGGATCCACAGCTACAATTTGATCACCACCTTATGGCTGTGACCAGAGGGGCCTTTGCACAAGTTCGCCTGTTGCGCCAGTTGCAACCCTTCCTGGATTGAGGGGCTTTACACACGGTCGCTCATGCCCTTATCACCTCCCGATTGGACTACTGCAATGCGCTCTACATGGGGCTGCCCTTGAAGAGCACTTGGTGCAAAATGCGGCCGCACGAGTGATTATGGGTGCCCCTATCCTCTGCGGGCTATCCTCTGCGGGCTGCATTGGCTACCGGTGGTCTTCCGGGTGCAATTCAAGGTGCTAGTGACAACTTTTAAAGCCCTTCATTGTTTAGGAGCGGGATACCTTCGAGACCACCTACTGCTACCTTATGCCTCCCAGAGCCCGGTTAGATCCCACAGGGAGGGCTTGCTCCGGATACCATCGGCCAGACAATGTCGGCTGGCAGGTCCACGGGCGAGGTCCTTCTCTGTGGCAGCACTGTCCCTCTGGAATATGCTCCCTACAGTGATTAGAACCATCCCCAATCTACTTGCTTTCCACAAAGCCGTTAAGACCTGGCTTTGTCGGAAGGCATGGAACTAAGACCTCTGTTCTTCCCTCTTGTATGTTTGGATGGTATGAATGAATTTTTGATTTTATATTGTATAGGCTACTGTTTTTATCTTGTTGTACGCCTCGAGTTCCCAATGGGGGAAGAGAGGTGGGATATAAATTTAATAAATAATAATAATAATAATAATAATAATAATAATGACATTGGAGAAGAAACAACAGATTTAAATAATTTAAAGAGGTGAGAGGAGAGAGGAGAGAATCCTGTAAAAGGTGATTAACAGAGGGAGTCTCCAGGGAAAGTGAATGTGATGGCAAATTGACAGTGAATGTGAAGCGGAAAGGAGTGAAAGACATAATTAATGGTGAGCAAACTGGCAGTTGAACAGAGGGATACTCAGAAGAATTTTGAATTTTGAAGGAAGAAAGTAGCAGTGTTAATTGAGAGAAACATTGACTAATTAGACTAATTAGAAGAAAAAAGAAAGAAAGAAGAAAAGAAGAAAGAAGAAAGAGTTTGATTAACATTTAAGTACTGAAGGATTTAAATAATATAGATAAATACTTGTAAGAACAATTAATTTATGTACCTTAATTTCTAGATTTTCATAATCTGACTGGATTAATTATTTAACAAATTGATTTATAAGATATAACACCTCATCTTCTAGACTTTTATAATTTTATTGAGTCAACTAACTAACTAATTTGGCAGTTGAACTGAGGGAGATTCAGAAGAATTTTGAATTTTTAAAGAAGACAGTGTGCTAATTGAGACAGTGTCTCGGCAAATAAAAACAGCTGATGAAATAGAGAATTGTGAAAAGCAACTTGATGCTGAACAGGAGAAAAGAAAAAAAAGAAAGAAAAATAAGAAAAGAAGAAAGAAGAAGTTTGATTAACATTTGAAGGATTTAAATAATATAGATAAATACTTGTAAGAATAATTAATGTACCTTAATTTCTAGATTTTCATACTCTGACTGGATTAGTTAGTTAACCAATTGATTCATAAGATATATCACCTCATATTCTAGATTTTTATAATTTTATTAAATCAATTAACTAACCAATTAAAATATAAGACATATAATATATAAGAAAATAATCAAATATATTTAAACTGATATATGTATGATCATAAAATTATTCTACTTATCTGACATATTTTTTGTAAATACCAAAGCATTAAATTATTGAATATAAATTAAACAAGTTTAAATAAAATAGTTAATAGAATTATACTGATTATAGTTTCTTGACATTTATATGATATATAGATTATAAATAATAGTCATAAATATTCTTATATTGTTGTTATATTGTTATTCTTATATTCTTATATATATTGTCGCATAAATTATATTAAATTAAATTATAAATTAAATTATATTAAATTAAATAAATTAGATTGTATTATTGCATAAATATATATATTTATAATTTTCATATATAAAATAGATATAAGTATATTAGATTTTGTAGAGATAAGTTTGAGTGACTAATTTAAGAGAAAAAAAAAGGAGAGAGGCAAAGTTAGAAAAAATACTGACATTTATCAGAGATGATTTGATAAAATTGATGGTAATATTGAAAGAATTCTTTAGGAAATTAGAGAAATTTGGAATTTTTATGATGTCTACCACTACAACTGTCACCAAAATTGGGAAGAAAATGACATCCATACCAGCATCAACAATAACATTTCCAGCAGGACTACGTTTGATTGAGGATATGCTGAGTCTTGAGAAAACAAGTCAAACACCAAACATGCAATCAATTCAAGAGACATTAGTAACAATACAGGAAACGATGATGAGAACTCAAGAAACAATAACAAGAAATCATGAAGATTTGAAAAATAAATGAGACTTGCACAGTCCTATACTGAAAGCTAATTGAGCTCAACTTTGGTGTGCTTTTGCAAAGGTTTTTTTTAAGCTACAGGCTGAATGCTTTCCCTGCCATGCAATTTAATATGTGGTTTTCAAGATATACCACTTTGCTTTTGATGTTAGGGGCCAAAGTGTTTCCCATATGCTATTTCACTAGTGCTTATAAATGTTAAGGTTAGAGTTAGTATTATTTGTATGGCAGAACAGTCTGAGATACTTAAGTCTGAGTTCATATATTACGCTAAACCATGTTTTGATGCGGTTTGCTATTTAACACATATTTTGCTGGTTTCACATAGTCTAATAAGCTATAAGCTAAACTTTTCAAGCCATACTGCCCAAGATTGCATTTGTATTAAGCTGAAACAGATGTAATACATTTCGGCTTATGTGCAAACAGTCAGAAAAAGACATTATTCACAGCCCGTCTCAAAAGCGCAAGACCAAATTTAAGCCAGGGCTCACAGAATACATGATAGTAGTTTCATAAATAATGTATGCAATAAAGAGAGAGGAGGAGGAGGAGGATGGGTTGGTTTTGATAGTAGTTCAGAAGTTTGATCCATGTTGTCCCAAAATTTATTGCCTGCACACAATAATACCCATGGCTGTTGTAATTATAGTGCTACACATCTATGTCAATATTGGTTATTCTATCCTAGGATTTGACTAGCAGAACTAAATAATTTGAGGGTCTAAATGTTTTTGCTATGTTTGTAGAACCTGGACAGATAGGCTGTCTCTATGTGACTGGGTAACTAGAAATATTAGGTATCTAAAATATCCTTGAAACAAGCCCTATATTATAGATGTATTTATTCAAAGATTGCATTAAAAACCCTCATACCTACCATAGATTTCATCTAAATCCAGTATAAAAGAGAGTCTGCTGAAGATAGTTATTCTCTGTTTTTTTATGGAAGATAACTGTAGGAGAATGGATAAAGAGACTCAGAGTCAAGTAGCTATTTATTTATTTATTTATTTATTTATTTATTTATTTATTCGACTTATATGCCGCCCCCTCTCCAAAAAGGACTCAGGGCAGCTTACAACTAAAATACAACAATAAATTAATTAATTAAAAGAATATTAAACAAGTTAAGCCGAACTTAAAATTTAAAACCCCTAGTTAAAATAACACCAACCCGAGAGAATCAGCACAGCCCGGATTGTAAAAAGAGCCAGGTCTTCAAGTCGTGGTGGAAGGTGCGAAGATCGGGGCCAAGAGCTCCAGCGAAGAAGATTCCACAGAGTGGGAGCCGCCACAGTAGGCCCTCCCGGTGCGACATTGTGTCACAGATGGCACCCGAGGAGACCCGCCTGTGCGCCCGCAGGGCGTTAGTATTTGATGTTGGGGGAGCCATAAATAACCTGGACCCATGCCATGCTGGACTTTGAATGTTAGTACCAGAACCTTGAATCTCACAGAGTGGCCAATGAGCCGCCATAGAGTACGGAAGCTCCCATCACTAGGCATTCTGCACCCCTCGGTCGCCGCAAGCAGACATTGTGTCACAGATGGCACCCTGAGGAGACCCCGCCTGTGCGCCCGTACAGGGCGGTTAGTATTTGATGTTGGGAGGAGCCGTTCTCGTAAATAACCTGGACCCATGCCATGCTGGACTTTGAATGTTAGTACCAGAACCTTGAATCTCACCCGGAGGGCAACCGGAAGCCAATGCAGGCCGCGCAGGAGGGGTGTAATATGGGAGTATCGGGAAGCTCCCATCACTACCCGCGCGGCCGCATTCTGCACCAGTTGAAGCCTCCGAGTGGTATGCAAGGGCAGTCCTAAGTAGAGAGCATTACAGTAGTCGAAGCGGAAAATAACGAAGGCCTGAGTGACTGTGCTCAGGGCATCTCAGTCCAGGAATGGGCGTAACTGGCGAACCAGCCGGATCTGGGCAAAGGCCCCCCTGGCCACGGCCCCCACCTGCTCCTCCAATTTGAGCCGTGAGTCCAGGAGGACCCCCAGATTCCGTGCCCTGTCCACAGGGGGCAACACCTCCTCCCCCATGACCAAAGATGGAACATCCAAACTGGACCGAGATGTCGGTATGCACAGCCACTCTGTCTTGGCTGGATTGAGTCAAAGCATGTTCCTGTCCATCCAGATCCGTACCGCTTCCAGACAATGGGACATCACGGAGAGAGCATCACTGATGTGGTCTGGGGTGGAGATGTATAGCTGAGTATCATCAGCATACTGATGATAACTCACCCCAAAGCCACGGATGATCTCACCCAGCGGCTTCATATAAATGTTGAACAGGAGGGGCGAGAGGACTGAGCCCTGGGGCACCCCACAAGTGAGATACCTTGGAGTCGACCTCTGCCCCCCTGCCAACACTGTTTGCGAACGTCCCGAGAGGTAGGAGGAGAACCACCGTAAAACAGTGCCTCCCACTCCCAACCCCCCAAGACGTCGCAATAGGATACCATGGTCGATGGTATCAAAAGCCGCTGAGAGGTCTAACAGGACCAAGACAGAGGACGAGCCCCTGTCCCAAGCCCTAGAGAGATCATCAATCAGCATGACCAAGCTGTCTCCGTGCTGTACCCGGGCCAGAAGCCCGATTGGTACGGATCCAGGTAGTCCGCTTCCTCCAGGAAAAGTGGCAATTGCTGAGCCACCACACTTCAACAACCTTCGCTAAAAGCGAAGGTTGGAGACCGGACGAAAGTTGTTCAACGCGGCTGGGTCAAGGGCAGGCTTCTTCAGGAGGGGCCTCACCACCGCCTCTTTCAAAGCAGCAGGGAACAGCCCCTCCCTTAATGAAGCATTGACCACTGCCCGGAGCCAGCCGCACATAACCTCCCTGGAGGCATAAACCAGCCAGGAAGGGCACGGGTCCAATAAACATGTGGTGGAGCTCAGCCCGCGATAATCCTGTCCACTTCATCCTCAGAAACAGGATCAAACTCAGTCCAGGTCACATTGGCCAAACCACTCGCATCCCCATCCTCAGGCCCCTGCAATTCCGAGTGCAACCCTTCCTGGATCTGAGTGATTTTATCTTGCAGATACTGACCAAATTCCTCAGATCTGCCCTGCAACGGGTCCGCCACCCCCCCCCCCAACTGGAGGAGGGAGCGAGCAACACCAAACAGGGTGGCTGGACGGTTATCTGAGGATGCTATGAGGGCGGAGAAATAAGCTCTCCTCACCACCCCCACTGCTACCAGATAAGTCCTAATATGGGCTCTTAGCTGGGCTTGGTCAGATCCAAAGCAAGTCGCCCTCCACCTGCTCTCTAGTCCCCTTCTGCGACGCTTCATCTCCCGGAGCTCCTTGGTATACCAGGGAGCTGACCGGGATCCGCACCAAGTAAGGGGACACATGGGGACAACCCTGTCGAGAGCCCCCACAGCTGACTGTTGCCAGGTAGCCACAAGGACTTCGGCAGGGCTGTGAGTGAGGGATGCAGGAAAAAACCCCAGCTCTGCCTGGAACCTCTCAGGGTCCATCAGGCGTCTGGGGCGGAACCATATAGGTGGCTCCTCATCCCAGCGGTGTGGGGTAGCTTGATGGAAGACCAGCCACAGGAGATAGTGGTCTGACCATGGAACAGGGTGGATAATTATGTCACCACCCCCTAGACTACTCCGCCACTGCTCCGAGACAAAAACCAGGTCGAGCATGTTACCTCCCTCATGAGTCAGGCCATTTATTATCTGGGTCAGGCCCATGGCCTCCATGGAAGCCATGAACTCCTGGACCAGACCTGACGCCAATCCCAGGGAAGGCAGTTCACCCAGAACTATGAGCTCTGGAAACTCCACCGCCACTCCCGAGATGGCATCAAGAAGCCCAGGCAGGACAGCTGAGACATAGCTGGGGGACAGATATGTAAGCAGCACGTCCAACAGACCTGCAGGCCCGCACCTCAGGAGGAGGGACTCACACCCGCCTATCTCCGGGGCAGGGACCTCCCTTGGACACAGGGTCTCCCGAATAACAATAGCCATCCCACCCCCCCTTCCCTGGGGTCGTGACCAGTGCAACACCTGAAAACCTGGGGGGCAGATGTCAACCAAAGGGACTCCGCCCTTTGGCCCCAACCAGGTCTCGGTGATGCAAGCCAGGTCCGCGGCCTCCTCCTCAATCACATCACGGAGGAGTGGTGCCTTATTAACCATGGACCTGGCATTAAAATACACCAGTCCGAGTCCAGGGGTCCTGGATCCCAAAACGCCCAGGAGATGAGAAGAGGCTAAGGGGTCGGAGCGAGCCACAGCTTGGACATAGCGGCGCTCCCTGACATGATATGGCCCCCACCTCATCGGCTCCTACCCATACCAACCACCCTAGGGATCATGGCCTCCACTGTTCCCCAGAGCCCCGCAGCTCCCTCCCATGTCCCCAACCACGGCCCTAGTTTCAGCTGCATCCTGATAGCATGTCCCTATAGTCTAAACATTGGCATAGTTCACAACCACTGAGTTGCCTCCAACTCTGGGTGCCCTCTCACAGCAATCCAGGGGGCTGTTGGTCGAGCATATAAGGCCGGCCACTGCTCTCTCACAGCTCGTGGCCCCCAGTGGTTAAAAGAGATGTTACACCGCAGTTGGAATTGCGCAGGGGAGGAAGTGGTGCATCCCAATTCCATTGTTCTCTCACCACAGTGGATGGGTGAACCAGCAAAGTTCCATCACCCTCGCCAATGCAGATAAATGAGAGCAGGATAAGTAACCCCCTCAACACAGAGGAGACAAGAATTCTGGATGGCAGATGGATAAAGTCATCCGATAGTTCACATCCCAGATGGAAACAGGGAGAGTCTTCTTGCCCCTAGGTATCAAATGAGCCTTGGTAGCTCAGGCTGTTAAATGCCTGCTCTTAAGATCCAGCTGCCTACAATTATTGTAGGCTCGAATCCCACCAGGCTCAAGGTTGACTCAGCCTTCCATCCTCTCGGGGTAGGTAAATTGAGGACCCAAGATTGTTGGGGGCAATTAGCTGACCTTGTAAAAATGCCGCTTAGTAATAAGCAGGCATATACAATGGAATGAAGGCTATTGCTGAGCACACTGGGTTGTATCCCAGAATTGTAAGCCCTGAGTCTTCGGAGAAGGGCGGCATATAAATGTAATTTTAAAAAAAATGGCGCGAACAGACCCCTGAGGCACCAACAACCAGTCACTCAACCCAACCGTTCAAGGAGTTGGAATTAAAGGAGATAAAGAGGGGGGAGGGGGGAGGGGGGGCAGAGAAGACCAACTGGGGGCAGCATCCAACAGTGCAGCCACCCTTGTCCTCATCGGTGCTTACCTCCCAGCCAGGGGTAGCCTCCGGGCTCACCTCCAACATCCACGCCCAGTTCTGGCAACCACACTGGCCCTGGGTCCACACCGCTGCCATGACCACCATTGCCACCATCGTCATCAGCGCAGGGCCCCAGCCAACAGATGCCATGTCCTGTCCACCCCAGCTAGGGGGGGTACAGCCAACGTGGCTGGGGTCGTGACCTTCAACCAGCCCCCCAGCCAGGATGTAATTAGCCAAGGTGTAGTTCGCCAAGCGAAGGAGGCCGCTAAGGCCTCTGGCCCTGCCCCCAGTGACTCCAAAGCCAAAACGAAACCCAGTTCATTGGAGCTGTTGGGGCAGCTGCGGACACTAAAAACGCCCGTTCGCTGAATCCACAGGAGCCTCTGAGAGTGGGCTGATGCTGGAGAAGTTGCCACTTCTGAGGCGACGCCCGTAATTCGCCGCTTCTGAGGCGATGCCATAATTCCCCTCCCCCCGTCATCGTAGCCGCTGGCCTGCACCGGAGATCGTCGCGGGCTGGCATACATGATTCTCCTGAGGGGGCTAGATCGTTCTGGCCCCAACTGACTCCTTGGATGTTCCGGTGGGTGTATCTCAGTTTTTCGGGGGGGAAATCAAGCCTCCAACGCCCCCCAGGGACAAAAGAACCTGCTCCATCCGCAGGAGAGATGATCACTAGCTGCTAGGAGCCATCTTAGACATGCGCAGATCCTTCTTGATCACATAGCTCAGTAGACCGGTTACTCTTCATTGGACCAACCTATTTCATAATGTGTTGATGTAAGGAGAAAATTAAAGGAGGCCCCCATGTAAGAGAAAAGGAGAGAGGATGAAGTGAATCAATCGATAAGTCCATGATTGGATATAATTAAGAAAGAATAGCAGACAGTGCTCTAATTTAGAGCAAAATAGGTAAATAAGAAAGCATTATTACCCCCTTTCTCTTAAAGGAGGGAGTGGAAAATAGATACATGCTTCCCTTCCAGCAATTAGTGACATAAATACTCTACAAGTTTCAAGAGGAATATAAAAGGTTCAGGAGAGGGGTAGATTCAAAGAATATTAATTATTCAAAAGACTCTTGGGGAGCAAATTCATTAGCTTCTTGTCTCCAGCTCTAACTATTAACATTTTCTTACTATCATTATTAAAAGCTCAAATAAATTCTCTCCTAAATTGTATAACATTGGACATTGTTCCAGCCTGTAATGAGGTTCATCTGTATTGTCTTCTTAGGTCATAACCCTATACCTATTAGCATAGAAATCAAAGCCACTTTAGCTTAGTTGGGATTACTTGGGTTAGGCATCCTTAAGTTTGCAGTGTTTATTTGGAGAGAAAAAAACAATAGCATTTAGATTTTTCCTTGCAGAGCTGGGTAATGGGAAAGAGGTAAGAAAAGAGGGATTGTAACTTTGAAAGCCCAGACTTGCTCACTGTGGAATCTGCACTTTTGCCCATGGATGCCTTTAATTAAATTAATAATTTTATGTTAACATAAGCAGCAGGAGCAGAGTGTCAGTCATTACAAAGTGAAGAGTCTGAATATCAAACCAGAGAGAACTGGAAAAAGTGAAATCCATTAATTACTTTTCTGTAACTGGCACATGACTTTTCTGCTTTTTTTTAAATGACATTTTCTCTGCCACTTGGATAATGTGAGGATCTTCAGTGCTACCCACCCTCCCCTGCAGCCATCTCTCTCAAGAACAAAATTAAATTTAAGCTGCTAAAGTCAGACCTTCCCAAAGTAAAGAGAATCTTTAGAATGGATTTTTTAAAAGGTCATTTTGAACTTTATCTGAGCACACAGAAATGGATTGGAAAACCAAACCATTCAGCTAAATAACATCTTCCAACGAGCTCTGTCATCATTACTAGGACAAATCCATCACTTCCTTGAAGTTGTTTCTCTCTCCCTTCAAATATATATTTGCAATAAAAAACAAGAGGCAGATACCAGCGTAGGATTTAAACCAGGCTACAATTTTGTTAATTGACAAGGTCTTGAACATATTGAGTCTATACTCACAATTTTCCAGAATTGAAAGAAGCCATCTAGACCAGTGGGCTTGGTGGGCATGGCAGGGGAAGGATACTGTGAAATCTCCAGTCAGAGGTGGTATTTGCCAGTTCTCTGAACTACTCAAAATTTCTGCTACCAGTTCTCCAGAACTGGTCAGAACCTGCTGAATACCACCTCTGGTCTAGACCACAGGTGTCAAACTTGCAGCATCGCATTGCCGTCACGTGACATTTCATGATGTTTTTCCCATTCCTGGAGTGGGCATAACCTGCGTGTGATGCATCCGGCCTGTGGGCCACCAGTTTGATGCCCCTGTTCTAGACAGTTGTTCCAGTCACACCAAGCTTTTAAAGGATTGGTCCTTTAACAGCATTTAGCTCTTCAGTATTTTCCCCAAGCATCTCACACACACACACACACACACACACACACACACATTTTACTTTTGCTGTAAGTGGTGGAAGGTTGTGCAGTTCCTAGTTTTCCCAGATCTGGGTAATTACCACATATTCTCTGCATACCTGATTAACTGCATCACTAGCATCTCTTATTCTGAGAAACCCTGTCTTCTTTCATCTCTTTCTATCACAGCTGCAATGATTCTGTGTGGTCCTTGATGCTCTCTGAGCTGGTTGTTTCCTTGCAGATATTTCATTACCCAACTAGGTAACATCATCAGTGCTAGAAGGGAGTGGAATTCGTGATGATTCCATATAGCTCAGAGTAGTGAAGAATTTTTGGGGGGATGAAAGAATTAAAAAAGTGTCTTTTGTGGGTTTTAGATATTGTTTGGCTTGGGTTTAATAACTTTTAAATAATTTTAAACTTTTGCATTGTGTGTTTTCATGATGTGAGCTGCCCTGAGCCATTCGGGGGATAGGGCGGCATACAAGTCAAACAATCAATCAATCAATCAATCAATCAATCAATTTCTGTATTATGAAGATTAGGATATCTTAAAGTATACCCTCTGCAAATGGGGAAGAGGGTTAAAAAAAGGGCCACCCCAAATCAGCAACTTGCTGTCAGATGTTGGCAATTGGAACTGCTCAACTATTAGAACAATGGGGATGGGCCATTGCCTTGAAGACACAGGCAACACATTACCTGCTCTTAATGGAGTTTGGTCGATGCATATATCCCGAAATTGCTACTTCAGAAAACCAGGAAATATGCCCACTCTCATAGAATCATGGGGTTGGAAGGAGCCTTGGATCATCAACCTCCAATGATGCAGCACCCAGAACCAGAGGTGGCTTTTTTTTAAATTTGCATTTATATGCCGCCCTTCTCCAGAGACTCAGAGCGGCTTACAATCTTTGGAGCACAACCCAATGTGCTCAGCAATAGCCTTCATTCTATTGTATATGCCTGCTTATTACTAGGGCTTTTGCCCCCTCCCCAGCAGCATTTTTACAAAGTCAGCTTATTGCCCCCAACAATCTTGGGTCCTCAATTTACCTACCCCGGGAGGATGGAAGGCTGAGTCAACCTTGAGTCTGGTGGGATTCGAGCCTGCACTAATTGCAGGCAGCTGGAGCTAAGTGCTAGGTGTTTAACAGCCTGCACCACCAAGGGACCAAGGTATTCAGTAGGTTCTGACCAGTTCTGGAGAGCCGGTAGCGGAAATTTTGAGTAGTTTGGAGAACCGGCAAATACCACTTCTGACTGGCCCCACCCTCATCTATTCTCTGCCTCCCAAGTCCCAGCTGATTGGCTGGGTCTTCTTTTGTTGCCCTGCACAGGAGAATGAAGCTGGAAAGCAGGTTAGTGGGGTGGGGAGGGAATGGAGATTTTACGGTATCCTTCCCCTGCCATGCCCACCAAGCCATACCACAGCCACCACAGCCCACAGAACCAGTAGTAAAAATTTTTGAATCCCACCACTGCCCAGAACACTGGGGAAACATGCTGTTTCTGAAATCAGCCAAGGTCAGCTAAGTATTTCTATCTGAACTGGGAAACTCAAACTTGTGAAAATGAAAAGGTCCTGTGAATGAGAATTATTTCAAAGTAGGCATGATCAGGGCTGTCAAACTCATGATGTCATGGAGGTGTCACATGACTTATTGCAATCCCCCCCACTTTGCTAAACCAGTGTGTGATGCATCCTCCCCATGGGCCATAACCATGGCATTGGACCAGGATATCTGCAGGAGACCCTGCTGCCAATAACAGTTTCCCAATGCGCTCCACCGGCAGGGCCTCCTCAGGGTGCCGTCAGCCAGGCAATGTCAGCTGGCGGCTCCCAGAGGTAAGGCCTTCTCTGTGGGAGCACCCACCCTATGGAACCAACTGCCCCTGGAGCTTCGGGTGGCTCCTGACCTCCGATCTTTCCGCCGTGGCCTAAAAACATGGCTGTTCCAACTTGCCTACCTGGACTGATGGCGGGGGAGGATTTTTTTTAGTTGTTTTTAGCTGTAATTTTAATCATAATGGTTTGTGAGATTTCGGTTACATAGTTTTTTAATATTTGTATTGCTCTGTTCTTATTATTGTAAGCCACCCTGAGTCCTCAGGGAGATAGGGCGGCATATAAATCTCATAAATAAAATAAATTAATAAATAAGCTTGACAGCTTAAAATATCAGAATGACTGAAAAACTCAAACAAACTCAAAACTCAAAGGAGAAGACCCCTCTGGAAGGAAGGGCTTAGGAGAAATTCAAAAGTTCCCAAAGCATTGATACAAAGCTTGAGAGCCAGACAAAGGCAGGAGCTTCCTACCGATTGACTCACTTTTCTTGCAGTCTGTTTCCACACAAAAATTCTGTTACTGTGTCTGATAATATAATTAACCCACTGGGGTTGCCCCTACCCCTGCAGCGTTCACACTTCTTCAGTAGCAATTACATCCCAGTTGAAATGTAGCTAATGATGGAACACTCAGCACCAATTATGCTTGCTCCTAAGGAAAACCACCTACCTTGCAGTGTAGAAGGCAGTGAGATGTTATTTCCCACTTTCAGTCTAGAGCAGCTGTCTATGATCAGTGCCCTCTACCTAACAGACTACAAGTCACATTAATTGTGTGGTGAAAATTGCTATGGTGATTGGACACAACAGACAATCCTTGTAACACGTCAACCAGCAGAGGAATTTCAATTGTTAACACAGTGCTATCTGTCTTTTATTTCCAAGCCTATCTCCAGGCAGATCTACTTCTGTCTTCCTTTTTCTTAAGTAGGACTATTTAAAGGGAAATCTATACACTCATCCAGATGTTTTGGAGTATAGCTCCTACTTTCACCATTGGCTATGTTATCTGAGGATGGTGGATTGTAATCCAACATATATTATTATTATTATTTATTGGACTTATAGGCCGCCCTCTCTCCCGAGGGACTCAGGGCGGCTTACAATAAAAACAAGAATACAAATATTAAAATACAATTAAACTAATCATGGAAGCCCAATAAAATTTAAAATCCAATTAAAAACTAAAAACGATAAAACCCCACCCCACCCCATTCAGTCCAGGCTGGCCTGTTGAAACAACCAAGTCTTTAGGTCGCGGCAAAAGGAATGGAGGTCAGGGGTCAGCCGGAGCTCCAAGGGGAGTTGATTCCCACAGAGAAGGCCCTACCCCTGTGCGCCGCCAGCCGACACTGTCTGGCCGACGGCAACCCCAGGAGGCCCTGCCTGTGGGAGTGTACAGGGCGATTGGAGGTCAACGCTGGCAAGAGACACTCCCGCAAATACCCTGGACCCAAGCCATGTAGGACTTTATATATGATCACTAATACCTTGAATATAGCAATAGCACTTCATTTATATACCACTTTATAGTGCTTTACAGCTCTCTTTAAGCGGTTTACAGAGTCAGTATATTGCCCCCCCCCCAACAATCTGGGTCCTCATTTTACCCACCTCAGAAGGATGGAAGGCTGAATCAACTTTGAGACTGGTGGGATTTGAACTCCTGGAATGGGCAGTGAGCACTGTGTAGGGAGGGGTGTAAGAAAAGGAAAAAAAATGTGCTATGGGATTTGATAGCATTTTAGGCACTGAGTGCCATTATGTGGATCATATTAAGCAAAGATTCTAGCATCCCTCTTTTTAATACATACGAATATCATGAAATTATAAAATCTCACCTAAAATTTCACATAAAAAACATCTAGAATAGAATAGAATGAGCTGGAAGAGACCTCAAACAGGAGAACCGAAACCATTTCAGATAAGTGACTGTCTACTCTTCTTAAAGACATCCAGTGAGGGAGCACCCACAATTCCTGGAGGCAAGCTGTGAGATCTAAATCTCACAAAGTCTTGCCCAGGAAAGCTGAATTCTTCAAAGTTTCGAGAATTTAAAGTTTTAAATTCTGTAAAGTTTGAATGAGAATGCTGCTGCTTTGGCATTTCAAGCCTACCCCACCCAAAAGATTTCCCATAAAACAACAACAGTACCATTAAAAGTACAAGTATAGTCATATTTGTGTTGGAAACAAGGCCACCATGACACACACATTAGCCAACCACACACAATGAAATATGGTATGTCCATTTTAACTTATTTACGAAAAGCCAGAATGTGAGCTATGTGTCTTTCCAGATAGAGAGGTGGGATCTCTTACTGGAAAAACAGAAAAGAGGGGAAAGATACTCTCAGCAGTCCCTCTCATAATGACCAAACCAGGTGGTCAAATTCTACCTAGAACATTACATTACACTACACACAATGTAACCTTTTGCTTCTTTAAAAATAATAACCAGGACAAGTTTTTAAGAAGAGGATCATTTGTCTGAAATGGTATAGGGTCTCCAACTCTGTTATTTTGTTCTGTTCAGTTCTTTCACTTTGAATTAGGCTTGGAAGCCTGCTGGCAACCAATGCAGTGACTTCAAATCAGATGTCACTATGCACCAGCAAGATGGACTTGAAAACACTGAGGCCATACCAGTTGCCATATCTGGTTGGCACCAAAAGCTTCCTCATTTAGAGTACATTACTGTAGTCCTGCGATTAAGGTTACTGTCATCAAGTTAATTAGGTGTGAGTAAGGCCATGACTGGCATACCTGTCAAAGCTTGGAGAAGCTGCACCCCCTGTCGCCACCATGTCTTTCACCACCTATTTAGGCAGGAACCAGATGTCCAACCCAGGCACATTCAATGTAATTACGGGATTGAACAGCATCTCTTATGGGGAAAACTAGCCTGGAGCTGGCAAACCACCCATGGCTGGGATGCCCCATGAACCCCCACATTCGAATAAGTTTTCCTCTCAGTCTTGGTAAATAATAAACTTCCCTGGTCCTACTAAAATGCCTACGTGACAGCAATTGCTAATATCCTGACTTGGGTAAACATGCTCCTTCTCAAGCCATCAAACAGCCAATCAGTTTATGACACAAGGGTCTTCTTGATCCAATCTTTCCTAATAAAAGAGGCTCGAGGCACACCTCAGGGTGCCTTCCTCATGAACTATGTTTGCGTGTCTTGTCTCCCTTCCGCACCGTCTCAACATCTGGTGACCCCGACGTGGTTCGGCTTAAGAACCCTCCACTCATCCGGCTGGAATAGCCAAGGTGCACCTCAGCGCATAACGCCCCAATTTCAGGTGAGTATGGGGGAATTATCAACTCAGCAGAAAGTTCATGCAAAAGAGTTGCATAAAATTCTTAAGCAGCAAAGTAAGACAGGAGGGATAAGTTTACGTGATATAGAAGAGCTTATAACAGAAATAGGTTACCAATTTATTTATTTATTTATTTATATTTGAACTTGTATGCCGCCCCATCTCAAGACTGGCTGCTCACAGCTAAAACACAGAGCAATAAATATTTAAAAGACATTAAACTAACAAGCCCAAATATAAGACATAACAATACAATAAAATATATTAAAAACCCATCCCTCCCCCAAAGGAGGGTCACAGCCCGGTTGGTCAAACAACCAAGTTTTCAATTCGGGCGGAATACGGAGATCAGGGGCCAGACGGAGCTCCAGAGGCAGTTGATTCCAGAGGTCGGGGCGCAACAGAAAAGGCTCGTCGCCGGGGAAATACCAACCGCATTGGACCACCGATGGAACCCAGGAGTCCTTGCCTATGAGCCCGCACAGGGCGGCCGAGCTAGCTATTGGAAGAAGACGCCCTCAGATATTGGGGACCCATGCCGTGAGGACTTTGAATGTTAAAACTAAAACCTTGAATCTCACCCGAGCCAATCGGCAACCAATGCAGGCCACGAGGAGGGGGTAACATGGGAGAACCAGGTAACTCCCATCACCACCGCAGCCGCGATTCTGCACCAACTGCAATCTCGGATGGTATGCAAGGGCAGTCCTAGATAGAGAGCTGCAGTAGTCGAGTCTCGAGGTGACAAGGGCATGAGTAACCGTAGGGCGCCTCGATCCAGAAAAGGGCGAAGTTGTCGAACAAGACGGAGCTGGGCAAAGGCCCTGGCGGCGGCCCCCACCTGCTCCTCCAACCGAGCCAGCATCCAGGAGGACCCCAGATTCCGTGCCTATCCACAGGGGTAACACCTCCCCTATGGCCAAGGATAAACAATCCTGGCTGGGCCGAGACGCCGACACGCAAAGCCACTCAGTCTTGGCCGGGTTGAGTCGGAGCATGTTCCTACTCATCCAGGTCCGCACGCATCCAAGCACCGGGACATCAGGGAGAGGGCATCGCTGACCTGGCCAGGGTGGAAAAGTACAGCTGAGTGTCATCAGCGCATTGATGGAATTTCACCCCAAAGCCACGGATGATCTCACCCAGCGGTTTCATGTAGATATTAAATAAGAGAGGGGACCGATTTCTGGGACCCCACAAGAGAGAGCCCTCGGGTCAATCAACCCCTCCCACTAACACCACCATGCATTGCCCTGAGAGGTAGGAGGAGAACCACTGAACAACAGTGCCCCCACTCCCAACCCCCAGAGGCGACGCAAAAGGATACCATGGTCGATGGTATCGAAAGCCGCCGAGAGGTCCAATAGGACCAGGACAGAGGAAAACCCCTGTCCCGGCCCTCCAAAGATCATCCATCAGCCACCAATGTCCATGGTATCCGAAAAGGGAAGCCTGGACTTGGGAGATTGATAAAAATCGGAGTACATTTACATTCAGAACCTAGAGTCTGATTCAACATCTGTTATTATGGCAGAAATGTAAGGAAGCAGTAGAAACTGTAGGTTTCACTCACTCAAGGCACCAGCTTCTGCTTCCCCAGGAGGCATCCCACTCCTCCTCCCTATGTGCAATTGACTCTGCCAGCACCAACATCAATGCTGCCAGAGACCTCTCGAACCCCACCAAAAATCTCCAGTAAGGGAGTAGCTAACCAAGCTGGATTTAAAGAAGTGCAAGAAAAGGGGAATTAACAGCAGAAGAATTGACGAAGGACTCAATGCCTTTCCAGCACAGGAGCAGAGCCAGGGGTACCTTTTTTTTTTTTTTTTTTAGAAAAGTTTATTTACAATATAAAAAAGACACAACAACATACAAACATACAGTCACATGTAAACATAAATACATCACACATTTTCATTTCTTTTTAGTTGCAGATCAGAAATGCTTTTTCCATGTGAAAATACAATCATATATAATCATAAATATTTCTTCTAGTAATATTCGCTTGGTTTAACCTCTATTTTAAAATTTTCTTTATCTCATCTTTCAAATTCTTACATCATCTTACATCACTATCTCCCTGCTTTCTATGAATTCTAATGTTCTAATGTTTCAAATAACACTCTATTTTCCAACATTCCCATTCCCTTCGTTTTTATGTTCCATCCAATTATACCACTTTTCCCATATCTTGTAATAATCTGTATCTTCTTTTCCATTTAATTTGAGAGTTAGTTCTCCATTTCAAGACATTCATACATTTTGTTTATTACTATTTGTGTAGCGGAATTGTAGGTTCTTTCCATTTTGCTTAAAACGATTCGGAGCCGCTGTTAGAAGATGTGCAATCAGGTATTTGTCTTTGAGGAAATTTCTTTATCATTCCAAGTAGAAACAGTTCTGGTTTCCACTCCAGCTCACAGTTCATCACATCCTCAATCCAATTTTTGATACCTATCCAATATTTTAATTTTAGGGCATGTCCACCACAATGATAGTATGTTCCTATTTTATCCTGGCATTTCCAACAGTTTGGATTTGCCTGGGGAATATTTGCTAGTCTGGCCGGGGCCAAGTGCCACATCATTTTAATAACATCATTTTATATTTATTATTTATTTATTTATTATATTGCACTTGTATGCCCCCATCTCCAAGACCGAGTGCTCACAACTAAAATATAATACAATAAATACTTAAAAACTATTAAATTTAAATACAAGTCCAAATATAATAAACTAAAACCATTAAAACAATCCCAACCCGAGGGGGTCAAAGCCCGGTTGATCAAACAACCAAGTTTTTAACTCACGGCGAAAGGTGCGGAGGTCAGGGGCCAGGCGGAGCTCCAAAGGCAGTTGGTTCCAGAGGTCAGGGGCCGCAACAGAAAAGGCTCGTCGTCGGGAGTCACCAATCGGCACTGAGTCGCCGATGGAATCCCGAGGAGTCCTTGCCTATGAGCTCGCACAGGGCAGCCGGCATTCATTATCGGAAGGAGACGCTCCTTAAATATTGAGGACCCATGTCATGGAGGACTTTATATGTTAACACTAAAACCTTGAACCTCACCGAGCGCAACCGGCAGCCAATGCAAGCCGCGCAGGAGGGGGGTAACATGGGAGAACCGGGTAACTCCCATCACCACCGCGGCCGCATTCTGCACCAGCTGCAATCTCCGGATGGTGTGCAAGGGAAGTCCTAAATAGAGAGCGTTGCAGTAGTCAAGTCTAGAGGTAACAAGGGCATGAGTGACCGTGCGCAGGGCATCTCGGTCCAGAAAAGGGCGAAGTTGTCGAAGGCAAGCGGAGCTGGCGACGGCCCCGACCTGCTCTTCGCCGGAGCCGTACATCCAGGAGGACCCCCAGATTCGCGCCCTATCCACAGGGGCAACACCTCTCCCCTATGGCCAAAGATGGACAATCCTGACCGGGCCGAGACGCCGGTATGCACAGCCACTCAGTCTTGGCCGGGTTGAGTCGAAGCATGTTCCGCCATCCAGATCCGTACGCATCCAGACACCGGGTCATCAGGAGAGGGCATCGCTGATCTGGTTTGGGGTGGAGATGTACAACTGAGTATCATCAGCATACTGATGGAACTTCACCCAAAACCACGGATGATCTCACCCAACGGCTTCATGTAGATGTTGAATAGAAGGGGAAAGGACCGACCCTGAGGGACCCCACAAGAGAGCACCCTTGGGGACGACCTAACCCCCTGCCAACACCGACCGACCCGAGGTAGGAGGAGAACCACCAAGAACGGTGCCTCCCACTCCCAACCCCAGGGACGCAAAAGGATACCATGGTCGATGGTATCAAAAGCCAAGAGAGGTCTAATAGGACCAGGACAGAGGAAAAACCCCTGTCCCGGGCCCTCCAGAGATCATCCATCAGCGCGACCAATGCCGTCTCCGTGCTGTAACCGGTCGGAAGCCCGATTGATACGGATCTAGGTAGTCCGCTTCATCCAGGAAAAGCGGAACCTGTTGAGCCACCACACTCTCAACAACCTTCGCCAAAAAGCGAAGGTTGGAGACTGGACGAAAGTTATCTAACACAGTCGGGTCCAGGGCAGGCTTCTTCAGAAGGGGCCTCACCACCGCCTCCTTCAAGGCGGCGGGAAAGACACCCTCCCTTAGAGAAGTGTTAACAACTGCCCGGAGCCAACCACAGGTGGCCTCCCTGGCGGCATATGTCAACCAGGAGGGACACGGGTCCAACAAACATGTGGTGGAACTCATTCGCGCATAATCCTGTCCACTTCATCCTCGGAAACAGGATCAAACTCATCCCAGATAACAATGGCCAGACTCCCAGCACCTCCTTCCTCAGACCACTGCAAATCGGAGGGTAGCCCGTCCCGAACACGGCGATTTTATCCGACAGATATTGAACAAACTCCTCAGCTCTACCCAAGAACGGGTCGCCCCCCAAATGAAGGAGGGAGCGGGTAACCCGAAACAGGGCAGCCGGGCGATTATCTGCGGATGCTATGAGAGTGGAGAGATAAGACCTTCTCGCCTCACCCATAGCTACCAGGTAAGTCCTAATATAGGCTCTTAGCTGGGCCCGGTCGGACTGGGAATGGGTAGACCTCCACCTGCTCTCTAAACCCCTTCGACGGCGTTTCATCTCCCGGAGCTCCTCAGAGTACCAAGGGGCAAACCGGGATCCATGGCGCGTAAGGGGACGCATGGGGACAACCCTGTCGAGGGCCTCCGCGCAGACCGTTGCCAGGCCATTGCCAGATCCTCGGCAGAGCTGTGAGCGAGGGAAGTAGGAAAGAACCCCTGAGACAAGAAACATCATAAAGTGGGGCAAAACTCATTTAACAAATGTCTTACTTAACAACATACATTTTGGGCTCAATTGTGATCGTAAGTTAAGGACTACCTATACTGGGCAGGGATTGAAGCAGTCTAACACTTCTGGAGATAACTGACCTAGTAAGATACCCAAATAAGTCTGTTTCTCAATATGTATCTTTCCATGTCTTATACACTTTTGGCAATCCCACTGCCTTTAGATTGATACTATTTTTGAATAAAATTGTAGTCGCTAAATTTTTCCTGGCAAAATGAGGCACAAGTTTGTCACGGCTGTTCCTATTTATTTTAATGTTCAAAATTATTTCTTAATTTAAGACATCTGAAGGTAGAGTAAATTCTGTTTATTTATTGTTACACTGTGTAATGTAATATTATATCCCACTGTAACATCCCGCTGGGGTAAAAACAACAACGTAACTATAAATCACCCTTCCACAAACCTAGACTCTCTAGACCAGGGGTCTCCAACCCTGGCAACTTTAAGCCTGGAGGACTTCAACTCCCAGAATTCCCCAGCCAGCAAAATTGCCAAGGTTGGAGACCCCTGCTCTAGATATACTTGGACCAAAAGACTCAGGCCAACACAGCCATTATCCTATTGGCAGGTAAGTCTGAAATCTGTAGCTTAAGAACTTCAGGCAGGCATAAGATTAGCCGAGACTGCTATAATTTCAGGAAAATAATTTCAGGAAAAAAGCCAAATATCAGGTATTTTGGCCTTAGCTTGGAAATTGTGATAGAAATGTAGGGTAGTCTGATACAAGTGTCAAAGGCAAAGACTAACTTAAAAAGAATTTTTAAAAAAATCACAATCTCTTTCATTTGCCTTTTGGGATGAAATTTGCCTCACACAAGGCAAATGAAAAAGATTGCTCCATAGAATAACAGAGTTGGAAGGGACCTTGGAGGTCATCTAGTCCAACCCCCTGCACAAGCAGGAGAATCTATTCCAAATATTGTGTGTGTTTTTACTCATTTCTTTTCTCATTTACTCTTTTCTCACTTGCACCGAGAAGAAACATTGCACTCAAATGCTTTAATCAGGCACAGTCAGAAGTACCCAGTGTTATGTTCAGTGCTATTTGTTTTTACACACAGCTCTTATTCCCAAGAGTTTCTTTGTTATTATGGAGAATTTTTATCATATATTGGCTTCTTAAGCAATATTAAGAATTAATAGTTGAAATCCAGGTCTCCAAAATCTTAAACATAGCAACACATATTTAAATTAGCAAATCAGTAAAGTATACTATTACTATGAGCACCATAGAGTTTTCATCATAGAATTTTCACTCCTTTCACTCACCATTTTAAAACTGATCTTTGTTCATATTTTTCTGTATGGTATAGATAGAGAGCCCAAGAACCAACTAGTGTTTCCCCTAAGGCCAACCACTTTCGGAGAAGCAAAAGTTCATATCGTTTAATAAGATCTGCAGAGCTTCAGTGTTACTAAAAGAATGTTTTTCCCCAATTTCAAAAAATACTGCAGCTAAAGCAAGAATGATCTAGATATACATTAGCATGAGAATGTAGTAGACTAGGGTTGATTCTGGAGCAGAGCAAAATTTGTGTGCAAGTGCCTTAAAATTTCTCCTTTGTCCTCTTCTTTTGCTAAGTGAACTTCATCCACCTAAATAAATATTTGCAGATTTAATTTTTGAAATCAGGAAGTCCATACTGATGATGCTGCTACAAAAAAAACAAACCCTGCTTCCAGAATACTTTCCTAAGATCAACTTGGTGATATTTGCTAGAACATTTAAATACGTTGATTTACTGCAGACATTTGAATGCCTTTGCTTTTTGAGAAGTGCAAAAACGTTATTGTCGTCATCATTATCACCCCCAAATTTCTCAACACCTGC
>SOZL01000435.1:68940-84890 GCA_009733165.1 Naja naja | reverse complement strand
CTGGACACCGAAGTGCATGAGTCATAAAATTGCCAAGTTTGAGACCCCTGGCCTAAAGTAATGGGGTGGTGGTGTAGTTGTGGGGAAGGGGGTGTTTGAATCCTCTCCTACTGGGCTAGGGGAGGTCATCAGTACCTACCCCGGAGGGTTGTGTGCTTGAGCTGCGAAATGGGAGCGCCCCAATTTGTCACTTCAGCCTCGAGCTGCAATTACAGGATGACTTTTTGGGAAGCCCTGCCTTAAAACTGCAGCCGGGACTAACATTAATGGCGTCCTGGTTCAGACAACCATTTTCTTCTTTTCTCATTCTTTGTTCGCTGCCTCATTTTGTGCCTGATTGATTTTCCCGTCCCGCTAAAGTGGCCAGAAGAGAGGCAAGTGCTAAGGGTTAGCGCCAATCTTGGAGGGAGGTGGGGGGCGCAATCTTGCTGTAACTGCTGACACTGCTCCCCAAAGTTTTGCAACATGGTGTGGGTGGAGTGCTTTACGCTCTGCCAGCTCTTGCCCTGGCCCAACAGGTGCAGCTACTCCTCAACTTACGACCACAGTAGAGTCCAAAGCCCATGTTAAGCGAGACATTTGTTTTTGCTCTGTTTTTTAAAAAATCGCCACATTTGTGAAGGGAATGGCTGCAGTTTTGTTTCCCCAAAAATTGTTTTTTTCGGGGGGGGGGCAAAAGATCCCCATTAGGTCTTATTTTTGGGGGGTTAGGATTAGGCAAAATGTTTTATTTTGCAGCTGGCCGGCTGCTCCCGCCCACCAGACACAACTTCTTCATCTGGATGGAGAAAGGACAAGAAACTCCAAAAAGCTGCGTCCGCTTGCAAATGGGGGCCCTTTGGAAACGGAGCTATTAATGTGCTGCCCGCTCCATCTCGTCTCTCGCCTTGCCTGTGGCTGCACTGGCAAAAAAGCACCTGTGCAGGATTGTCTGCCTCCCTGTGCCTGTCTCTGCCACATAAGCCTGCGAGGCATCCAGATCGCTTATTATTATTATTATTTATTTAGACTTGTATGCTGCCCTACTCCCAAAGGACTCAGGGCGGCTTATGTCCATCCCATCCCATTTCCTCCCCCCCCCACAGCCTCTGCGCTCACGTATGTGCACAGCGTCAAGGTGCTGGTGGGCTGCGGCTGCTGTCAGACACTATTGGTCCCCTGTACTCGCCACGTCTTATATCAGCCATGCCTATCTCCCCTCCCCAGGCTTAATTTTTAGGGTAGGGCTTATATTAGAGCCACCTGGGGGGAAATGGAGCTATTCATGTGCCACCCGCTCCATCTCCATGTCTCTCGGCTTGGCTGTGGCCGCACCAGTTAACAAGCACCTGCGCAGTGTGTGTTGGGATCACCCTGCTTCCCCATGCCTATTTCCGCCTGCTGCCGCTATGCAAGGCTGCGAGGCAGCTGTGCAGCACATTGAGATCGCTTCGCCCCCCCTTCCCCAGTCTCCGTACTCACTTATCTGCTGCATCAAGGGGCCGGCGGGCTGCAGCTGCTCCCGGAAACCACTGGACCCCATACACTCACCGCCTCTTATGTGGGCCATGCCTAGCACTCTTCCCCAGGCTTAATTTTTAGGGTAGGGGCATTTGCCCAGGTGCGACTGGCTTGCCAGTTGTGCCCTTACCTGAGCTGAGATTTTTTTATTTATTTCTTCGACTTGTATGCCACCCTACTCCCTAAGGACTCAGGGCGGCGAACATTAAAACAGAGCAAATTTACAATGAAAAACTATTAAATAAAACAAGCTGAATACATTAAAACATTAACAAAATTAAAACCCTCGCCCCCCCCTTCCGGGTCATTCCAGGCCGGCCTGTTGAAACAACCAGGTCTTCAGGTCTCGGCGGAAGGAGCGGAGGTCAGGGGCCAAACGGAGATCCACGGGGAGCTGATTCCAGAGGGCAGGCGCTCCCATGGAGAAGGCCCTAGCCCTGGGAACCGCCAGCCGACAATGCCTGACTGACGGAATCCCAAGGAGGCCCCTCCTATGGGAGCTAACAGGGCGATCGGAAAGTGATGCTGGCAGGAGGTGTTCCCGCAAGTACCCTGGACCCAAGCCATTTAGGGCTTTATAAGTTGTTACTAGCACCTTGAAGGCAATTCGAGACAACCGCAACCAATGCAAGCAAGCAAGAGAAGGTGTAACATGGGAGTATCGGATACTGCGACGCAGCCCACGTGGCTGCATTCTGCACCAGCTGTAACCTCCGGGTCATCCACAAGGGCAGCCCCATGTAAAGAGCTTGCAGTAGTCGATTCTGGAGGTGATGAGCGATGAGTAATTGTTCAAGGGCATCTCGGTCCAAATATAGGGAGCTGGCTAACCAGCCAACCTGGGCAAAAGCCCCTGCTCCTCCAAACTGACCTGTGAACCAGTGGAGACGCCCAGACAGCCTATCCATGGGGTGCAACACCTCTCCCCATGACCAAAGGTGGTACATCCATAAAGACCGAGATGCCGTAAGAACAGCCACTCAGTCTTGGTGAGGTTGAGCTGAAGCCTATTACTCCCCATCCAGACCCGCATCAGCTCCAGGCACCGGGACATCACGGAGAGAGCATCACTGATCTGGTCTGGGGGGAGATATAAAGCTGGGTATCATCAGCATACTGATACTCACCCCAAACCTTGGATGATCTCTCGCCCAGGTTTCATGTAGATATTAAACAGGAGAGGCGAGAGAACGACCCTGACACACCCCACAAGTGAGGGGCCTCAGGGCCACCTCTGCCCTCCCGCCAACACCGACATGCAATGGCCCGAGAGGAAGGAGAACCACCCGAAGATGGTGTCCCCCACCCCAATCCTCGAGCGCTGCAGAAGGATACCATGGTCGATGGGTATCAAAGCCGCTGAGAGATTTAACAGGACTAGGACAGAGGAAAACCTGTCCCAGCCCTCCAGAGATCATCCATCAGTGCGACCAATGCTGTCTCCGCTGTGTCCGCCCTGAAGCCCGATTGATACGGGTCTAAATAATCAGCTTCCTCCGGGAACAAGGGAAGCTGCTGAACCACCACGTTCAACAACCTTCGCTAAAAGCTTAAGGTTGAGACTGGATGATAGTTGTTCAAAACGGCCGGGTCCAAGGCAGGCTTCTTGAGGACAGGCCTCACCACCGCCTCTTTCAAGGTGGCAGGAAAGACTCCCTCACTCAACAAGGCATTGACAATTGCCTGGAGCCACAAGGCTGTAACCTCCCTGGAGGCATACACCAACCAGGAAGGACACGGGTCCAATAAACATGTGGTGGAAGACAGCCTCTGCATGATCCTGTCCACCTCATCAAGGGAGACCAGGTCAAACTCAACCCAGATAGAATCCACCAGACCGCCGCCACCCCATCATCAGACCCCTGCCAATCAGAGTCCAAGCCGGCACGAATTCGAGCGACCTTATCCACCAGATGTAAACTAAATTCCTTTGCTCTGCCCTGCAAGGGTCATCCCCCCCTCAATTGGAGGAGGGAGCGGGTCACCAAACAGGGTCGCAGGGCGGTCATCATGGACGCAATCAGAGCAGAGAAGCACGCCACGCCCCTAATCGCCCAGATAGGTCCTAATATAGGCTCGCAACTGGACAGTCGAATTCAGAGCGGCTAGTCCTCCATCTGCTCTCCAGGCGTCTTCTCCACCGTTTCATCCCCTGGAGCTCCTCAGAGAACCAGGAGCCCACCGGGTCCACGGCGGGAAGAGGCCAGAGGGACAACGTCGCCTCCAAGCCACCTGTTGCCAGGTGGCAGCATCTCGGCCGGGCTGTGGTCGAGGGAGGCGGGCAAGAACCCCAGTGCTGTCTGAAACCTCTCAGGGTCCATCAGGCACCTGGGTGGAACCATCAGATGGCTCCTCATCCCAGCAGCGAGGGACAGCCAATTGAAAGACCAGCCACAGGAGATAGTGATCCGTCCATGATAGGGGTAGGGTAGATGGAGAGCCCTCCCCCAGATCACTACACCATTGACCCGAGACAAAAACAAGGTCAAGCGTGTTCCCCCCCTCGTGAGTGGGCCCATGAATCACCTGGGTCAGGTTCATGGATGCCATGAACTCTGAGCCAAACCCGACGCCCCCCACCCAGAGACGGCAAGTTAAAGTCCCCCAGAACTATAAGCCTGGGGAACTCCACCGCCACCTCTGAGGACGTCAAGAAGCTCAGGCAGGGCCGCCACCACGCAGCTGGGGGACAGATACATTAGCAGCAAACCCAACCGACCTCCAGGGCCCAATCTCATGAGGAGGGCCTCACACCCGCCTATCTGCGGGACAGTGATCTCCCTTGGAAACAAGGTCTGTCTAACAATTATGGCTACCCCTCCGTCCCTTCCCTGGGCCCGAGACCGGTACAGAACACGGAAGCCTGGAGGGCATAAATCACACAGAGGGACACCCCCCTCCGGGCCCAACCAGGTTTCTGTAATGCATGCCAGATGCCCTAAGGACAGTCACTCATGCACTCATCACCTCCCGACTCGACTACTGCAATGCCCTCTACATGGGACTTCCCTTGCGGAGCACCTGGAGATTGCAGCTGGTGCAAAATGCTGCCACATGGGTTGTGATGGGGGTGTCCTGATACTCCAATATTACACCCCTTCTGCGCGACCTGCATTGGTTGCCAGTTGCCTTCCAGGTGAGATTCAAGGTGTTGGTGACAACTTATAAAGTCCTACATGGCTTGGGTCTGGGGTGCTTGCGGGAGCATCTCCTGCTGGCATCATGTTCCGATCGCCCAGTACGCTCACACAAACAGGGCCTCCTTGGGATACCGTCGACCAGACAGTCGGATGGTAGTGCCCAGGGGTAGGGCCTTCTCTGTGGGAGTGCCCACCCTTTGGAACCAACTTCCCTTGGGCCTTCGTTTGGCCCATCTCCGCTCCTTCCACTGTGACCTTAAGACCTGGCTTTGAACAGGCCAGTCTGGACTAAGTGGGGTTGGTTTGTTTTTAGGGGGGTTTAAATTTTAATTGACTTTTAATTGTTTAGGCTTGTAATTAGTTTAATTCTTTTTTATTGTAAATTTGTATGGATTTTATATTGTTAGCCGTCCTGAGTCCTTAGGGAGAGAGGGTGGCATACAAGTCTAATAAAATAATAATAATAATGTAAGGGCCACCCGGGGAGAACAAAAACCAGGCTAAGGCTTATTTTCGGGGAGGCACGGAAGGATCACCGTTTGACGAATCTGGTTTCCCCCATGTTGACTTTGATTGCAAAAGGGAATTGCGTGACCTTGGGAACTCCGCAGCCATCATAAAAGGCGAGTTGGTTGCCCAACGTCAGAATGTAAATCACGGGACATTGAGGAGGCTTAACAACCGTCGTGTGAAAAAAAAAAGACGGTCACTTTTTCTTGGTGCTGCTGCAAACTTTCTGTCAGTAAATCCACGGTTACCTTTATTTGGGGAGGATGAAAAAATAAGAGCAGGAAATGCCACAACATCTAAGCTTTTTATTTCCTTGCAGACACGCAGAGCG
Organism: Naja naja; assembly: GCA_009733165.1. NCBI lineage: Eukaryota > Metazoa > Chordata > Lepidosauria > Squamata > Elapidae > Naja > Naja naja. The sequence goes on along the minus strand of SOZL01000435.1, from coordinate 79,409 downwards.
GGAGGGAAACCCATTTACAAAAAAACACACGGCAAGTGGGGAGATATGTACAGGAGAGGGGAGGGAGGGGCTCGGTGTCTCACCCCCCCCTTGGATAGTCTTGTCCCCTAGCAAAAGCCAAACAGTCTCTATGCAGGCTTAAGAGCCAGTCACCACAGGCAACCAGCAGGCGCAACCCCCTCCTCCCGCAACCCTCCCCCATTTAAGGCGCAGAAGCAGACCGGGTCTGGCCGGCCCCTCCTCAGCAGGCAGGCAGGGTGCTCCCCCTCCTACACACCCGGAAGGAGGAAGAGCCAGGGCAGGTCCCCCCCCCACAGTCCAATTGGGTCGGTCCGGCTGCGGCTTCCGGCAGAAGAGTGAAGTCCCGTGGGCAGCCGGCCAGCTTGGGCGGAGATAGGGGAGATGCCCCTCCCCTCAAGTCTTTCAGGCAGGTGGTCCATGGGGAAACATTCGGCACCCGAGATGATGGGGAGGAAGGAAGGTGTGGCTCCCTTCTCCCGGGCCCTGCCAGTCGCCGGAGACGGTGAAGTCTGTAAACATCTTTCCACTCTCAGTAGGAGCTCGGATCACAGTTTCTTGTAACACTCGGGAAGGGACGGACGACGACCAATGTCCAGGCCTGGCCTGGCCTGCCTCTGGGGCGGACAGTGGCTGCAGCGGGAGGTAGATGGTGGCCAGAAGCTGGCGGCCGAGCCAGGCTGGGCCCTCCTCGCGTGGGGGGGGCACGCCGGGGAGGGTGAAAAGGCCGGCTCCCGTTGCTGCCGCTGTAGATGCGGGGCAGGCGTCCAGTCAAGGCCTCCTTTCCTGCCCCTGGGCAGCCTCTCTTGCTCTTCCTCGCCAAGTGGGTCTTCCTCAGGCGGAAAACCCCTCCCAGAAGTTTGTAGGTAGGAGTTTTAAGGCATCAGGGAAAAAACACACACGCAAAAGTTGTCGCGAAGTTTGGGGGAACGAGCAAAAATAATGGCGAGGAGCCCGTCGCTTCTCCAGGGGGCTGGGGAGGGGAGAGGTGGGCTGGGGAGGGTGCTGTAGCGAGGTTTTCTCTCGGAGGAAACCCCAAGATGAGCCACCCCACCCCACAAAAAAAGGGACGAGCTGGAGACCGCGCCGAGGGCTGCATAGCGTCGTAATTGCCTTCTTTGCTTGCCGCGGGCTCTCTTAAAACTGGACATGCGACGAAAACTATTATTTGTTCTGGCATACAGCAAGCTCAAAATTACCCCCCCCCGAAGAGACACCCCCCCATACACACACACACACACACAACCCTCCCAATGGTTGCGAAAAGGGACCGAGACATGTATACATTCATAGTCACATTCCAAAATAAACAAAATAGTTGCCCCAAAATTTCAATGAACAGAAAGGTGGGGGAAGAGAGAAATTGCTACAGGAAACTCTTCTTACACGCATTATTGTCTTGAAAGGAACTGGCAGCAGTAGTACTAATACTCAAGACTGGCCCCCGACTCAGAAGCTGCTGCTGCTGACTGTGGAGCATGGGATCTGGAAGTCAACACCTGTGGGGGATGAGAGGAGGGGGAAGATAGCAGGGACCCCCCCAGTTCCAGCAGCCAGATAAGCCTTCCCCCGCCCCCATCTTACTCCTCTGTCCTTGCAACTCAATGCCAGCTTTTTGCATGTGCTACGACAAATTCTCGGTTAAAACTTTCCCTCCTTATTGCTAGAGATATATATATATATATATATATATATATATATATATATATATATATATATATAATATATATATATATATATAATATTAATTTTAAAAAAAGCTATCGCATATAATACTGAAAAGAAACCTCACGCACTTCCCTTCCCTTATTATTTTTCCTCGAAAACTAGTAAGGCAGAAATTGCACACACAAGTTTCCCCAATTGTTTGTTTTTGTTCGGTTCAGTTCGTGGGAGCAAAATCCCCAATTTGCGAGTCAAATACCGAGGCTGGAAAAGAGAAAGGACACACATGAGGTTTCTATGACAAAAAGGGAAGGGACCCCCCCCTCCCTATAACCACCTTCCAGGGCTGTGTGGGGGTGGGGAGGGGTGCCGCTTCCCAGGATAGGGACAACCGCCCCATTCCTTTCCCCCACGGAAAACAATCAGCCTGTTTTTTGTAAACTTTTCCCGTACCTTAACACAAACAGAACACACACACACACACACAAAAGGTCTTAGGATTATTACAATTCACATTTCCCACCCCCACCCCGCAATGTTTGGTGCAAAGAAAATAAAGAGGGGTTAGCGAGAAAGGGAGAACCAACCCCCAAAAAACAATTTGCAAGCAAAGCTGGAGATTGAGGGTGGGGTTTTTCCTAAGTCAGAGATGGAGGAGCGATTTTGCACATACATTCTGGTGGCAACGCACCCCACGGACAGTGGGACACCATGCTGGGGCCCCCCACAACTGGTGCTGCAGGAGGGCGCGCCCAGCCCCAGCTCATCTCCTGGGGAGGGGGGCAGACCGAGGACAGTGATACCCCCACACACAAGGGTCTCAATACTGCAAAAGAGCCAGGGTGGCGAGGGGACAGCACTCCCCGGCGAGACTCTCGCACGGACAGGGCACTTCTCTTCCTGCTCAGGTTGCGTCCGTCCAGCAGGATGGGAACCCTCCAAGCATCACAGTATCAGTTACATAAAGTATTGAATTATCCTGCAGATGTGCATACACAGACACACAGATAGAGACACACAAAAGAGACGCACCCAGGAGCCACCAGTCCCGATTTGTAGCCTTACCTGGCTTGGCATAAGACCGGACAACCCCCAAAACAAGTCTTTTGGTCACAACCAGGCGGGGGTTTTCCCCTCCTGCTGCGGTCAACAAGCGGGGGCCGATTCGGGCACCCCTTTCTCTTCCTCTCCCCCCTGCACACTCAAATCGCACCACAAGAAAGCGAGTGGCATCTGGCGCGCCGGAGTCCTTCATGCCGCCAAGTGTTCATGAGATACGTTTCTGGGGGGTTTGGGGAGAGAGCAGATGCTGCCCTCAACCCCCACTCTCACAAGATGCCACGCGGGGGGGCACTTCTCGAAGCGTTCCACATCCTCTCACCTTTGCAAGGGGGAAATCTTGGTAGGCGGGTGAGGAGGGGGCCAACGAGAAAGGAGACCGCCTGGGTACAGTCGAGCCTGGTCCGTCAAGCTCCCAGAAGGATCGCCAAGCAGTGCTCCCAAATGTATACTCGGTGTATACTCCAAAGAGTACCCTGTGTCCAAAGCAGCCTCCATTCCCAGGTTGGATTGTAAGCGGGAGAAAAAAAACAGTCCTTGCAAGAACAAACAAAAATCGAGTAGGTGCTTGGGCATGCAAAGAAAAAAAAGAAAACAAAAAAAGCACATCAGGACGCAGCTCCCTGGATAACGGAGAATGTGCTATGAACATCACAGCTCCGGCATAGAGCGGAAGAACGTCTCTCACCGGCTTGTTCCCCCCAAAAGAGTCCCATGTGTGCGTGCACGCTGTCTCACACACACACACACACAAAATTGTGCCCAGGTGAGCAGCACCATCGCTGACAACTGGGGGAGGGGGGGTTAGGGATAAGGAGAGGGAGGCCTGGGGCCGAAAGTGTCACCCAAGTAGGATACATTCAAATTTGGCTTTGGGTGCAACCGGCCACTGCTGACGGTTGATGCCACAAGCGTCGCGGGACGATTTATGATTCTCATCCATAGACGAAAACAGGAAGAAAGGTGAAGACTCACAACATCTGGTGTGTCAGCTTTCCTTTGTGAAGGGGAAAAAAGTGCGCATCCACACGACGGTCGCTGGGAGAGGAAACAACTGCCCGCTGAGCGGTGGGAGGCAGGCAGGTGAGACAGGCTGCGAGCCCGTGGAAGGACAGACGGACGAGGAAGGAACTGGCCGGAAGGGGGGAAAAGGCCCACAGGAGGGAAGGAGCTCCATGAAGTTTCCTGGAGATCCAGGAGGAGATCCGGGATCCAGGATTGTCTGGGACAACAAAGTAGCGTCTCGGGAGGAGCAACCCGCTTCAACAGTAGTGTAGAATTCCTCTTTTTGCAATTGTTTTATGGTGGGTTTTTTTCCTGTTTTTTTTTTTTGTTATTTTCTTTTAAATCAAACACAATAGAAAATTGTTCTGTCCAAGGTGGGGGAGGGGGGGGGCGGAGAAAAACGAGGGAGGCAAATTTTTTTGTGCAATTTTCTTAAAAAAAGGACTTGACAAAACACCCCCCCCCCAAAAAACACAAAAAACTTTATAAAATGGCCTCTTCGTAAGAGAAAATATACTGTGCGGATTCGTAGGAGAGTCTGAAGAATATTTACACATCTGTAGCTATAGTTATCCAAACAATTTTTTTTTTTTTTAAAACAAAAAAAAAATCCTTTTTGTGTCTAAGTGCATTTCTTCAAGTTTTTTTTTTTTTGCTTTTATAAATCATTTTTTTACATCAAGCTTCTGTGAAAATTACTGTTCACATTTGTTTTAAACATATATCCCCAGGTGAAAAATAAGTGTTTTTTTTCTCGAAAGATAAAACTTTTTTTTGTCATTTTTAAGCTTTTTTTTTAAAAAAAATCTTTTCACAATTTCCCAAAAAAATAATAATAATAATAATCATGGTTTTTTTTTCCTTTTTTTTCTTTTTTTTCTCTCAATCTGTAACAAGTCACTGTAAAAAACACACACAGAAAAAAAACCAACTAAATGACGAAAAGTTCGGATAAAGTGCATGGCAGAAGGAGAAGAGGAAGGATGTTTAAGGTGCTTTTTTTTTTCATTTGTTTAAGGAATGAAGTGCGCCAACAGCCTTCCTTCCGGTCTGGCCTGGCCCAGCTGACACTCGTGCTCACTCGCCCGAAGGGGTGGAGGAGTCTCGACGCCCCTCCATACCTTACCAGGGCACACACTCAGCTGGAACTGAAATGGGTGAGAGATCAAGGCAGCAGCGGCAGGGAGGACAGGGTAGGTGGGTGGGTGGGTAGGTCCCCCCACGGCTGGAGGGAGGGAGGGGCTCAGTAGTCCTCCACCGTTTCCAGCTCGCTGGAGGTGCCGTGAAGAGCGTAGCCTGCAAAGGAAGGAAGAAAAGGAGGGCAGGGGTCTTAAACCGCGGCTCACCCCAACTCGCCGCGGGGACAAGCGCCGCGCTCCTTATCGAAGGAAAACAGCGGGATAGAATCATTAAAAAAAGAGCCGCCCAATCTGGGGACAAAATTTGAAAACGGGAATGGCGAAAATTGAAGTGATTAAAAAAAAAAAAACTCATCATCTTCATTTAATGAATGGAGCTAGCAGAGCTGGGCTGCGGTCCAGTTCGCACCGGTTTGGCCGAACCGGTTGTTAAAGATTCTGCATAGTTCAGTGAAGCAGCAAATCTCACCACTGGTTGGCCCCATATCCTCGTTTCCGCCTGTTTTTTGGGGGGGGGAGCATTTTTGGGACTGTTTTTCGATTGGCCCAAAAAACAGGCAGGGATATGGGGCCATCAAGTGGTGGGATTAGCCCTAACCGGCTGAATCCTACTACCTCTGCCTTTTGAGACGAGTGGCCGGGAGGCGGGGCTGGGTGTGAGGAGTGACGCCGTCCGCCCAGTCACATGACCAACTGGACACGCCTACCCAGCCAGAGAACCAGCTTGTGAAAAAAAAATGTGCATCCCACTGGCCAGATGCCTTTCCTGTCGCTGGGGCGGAGTTTTGTTCAGATGATATAATATTCTCAGCATGCGGAGAGAGAGAGAGAAAGGTATCTGCCACTACCTAGAATGGAACTCAAGAGCCTCCTGATTGTGAGGCCACCGTACCACTTTTAAAAATATTTCTTTTGAAGTATTTTAAATAATTAAACTGGATTGTCCAGTGGCAAGAAGGAAAAACTGCCCGTTGGAGGGAGCAGCTGCCCCGCCATCCCTCGGTGCCAGGAGGGCAGAGCTAGGCTGCCACCCCGTCCTTCTTCCCAACTCCTGCGCCCTCCCATTCCCCAGAAGTAGCCGTGTTCCTGGCTCACCCTCCTCCTCGCTCACCTAGGATGCTGGGGTCTGCATGCAGCATCACCGGGCGCCTCTTGATCTTCACGGCTTGGCTATTCTCAAAGGATGGCGGTTTGGGGCTGTGGTTGGCCTGGAAGAGTGACTGCAGGCTGCTGGAGTTGAGCCACGAGGCCTCCTGTGGCGGTGGAAGGGGGGGAGCAAAGGGGGAGTAGCTTGAAGGCCAGGAGGAAGGGCAAGGCATGGTTCTGTGCCCTGCAAGGAAAGAGCTGGTTCGCTCACACCCAGGCCCCAAAGGAAACTCAACAGCTGCCACCGATGACACACACTGATGACCACTTTCCTCTGCCCCACTACTAGGCCTGCGCGCCCCTCACCTGCTGCTGCTGCTGCTGCTGTCGCTGCTGATTGGCTCTCTGCTTGGCACGGCGCTCTAGGAACTGTTTTGCAAACTCTTTGGCTTCCAGGGTGTCTCCCAGGCAGGAGGGATGCAGTCGTGAACGTCATCGTGGCTCCATCTCCTTCAGGAAAGCTACCACGGTGGGCACTTTTTGGGAGGTGGGTGGGGAGGAGGAGAAATGATGGGGAGAAGTGAGGGTGTCATAAGGCAGCTGGCGGGAGGAGAAAGGGGGGGCAGGCGACCCTCCCAGGAGAGACCCCCTTCCATGGCTTTGAATGGCGGATCGACCAGCAGAACTCTTCCCTCTTTCTGTTTCCCCCCAAGGTACCATCGAGGCTGCTGGAAGCGTTGAGGGCATGCAGCATCTGCTGCACCACTGGGTGAAGCGTCCTGTGGCTTGTGGATGCCTGCAGCAGCTTCAAGCAGCTTCTCCTCCTCGTCCGTCTTCTTCGGCTCTGCCGGCTAGAGACCAGTAAGGCGTCCCTGAGGAAAGGGTGTGGGCATGAGTTCAGGGGTCCAGCTCGGGTCCCTCCTCCTCCTCCTCCTCCTCCACTGCCCACTCCCCTGGAGGCCGACTCACCCTAGGGAGGGGCTGCTCCGGCTGTTCCTCAAGCCCAGGTTGCGAGCCAGGGGCCCAGGGCCCTTCATGCTCTCCTCCCAGAGGCCCAGCGGGCCACTGGCCTTCTCGTGGCCCCCCCACAGCGAGCCCACATCTGAGGCCCACTGGGAGGAGAGGCTGCTCAGACCATGCCCGCCGTGCTAGCAGGGGAGAGAAAAAAAGAGGAACATAAGCTCGCCTGTCAGGATTCCAAGCAATTGCCCTAATTTAAATCATGATCCTCGAGCCAAACTTCAAAAAAAACCTTCAAAGGATTTATTAGAGGTGGCATGCTGGCACTGCCCTGGATGAAGCCAACTCTGGCCTACGTCATTTAACAGTCCCCTGTAATCCTGTTTCCTCCCCTCCCCGCTGGGTGTGTCATAAATCAGATTCTCCCACTGAGCCCCTTCACAGACTGGGTGACCCTGTTTTCCTCCCCCTCCCCACTGGGTGTGTCATAAATCAGATTCTCCAACTGAGCACCTTCACAGGCTGGGTTGTCATCAATCACACTGTCCAATTAAATATATTCCCGGGGCAAAAGCTCTGGTATTTTAGCTACAATCTTTCTTTTTAAAATTACATTTATATGCCGCCCTTCTCCGAAGACTCAGGGAGGCTTACAATTTTGGGATATCCCAGTGTGCTCAGCAATAGCCTTCATTCCATTGTATATGCCTGCTTATTACTAGCGGCATTTTACAAAATCAGCTTATTGCCCTCAACAATCTTGGGTCCTCAATTTACCTACCCGAGAGGATGGAAGGCTGAGTCAACCTTGAGCCTGGTGGGATTCGAGCCTGTGGTAATAGACAGCTGGATCTTAAGCAGGCATTTAACAGCCTGAGCCACCAAGGCCTTTTAAAGATAAGAGTTGGAAGGTGCTTTTGCTCAGACTGCTGCCCTGCCTTCCAGATTTCCTTCCTCCCCCTCTCCTTTTGTTAAAATGGCATCACCGTCTCTGCCTTCCCTGCCTCCCCGTCTTCCAAAGGGCCTCCAGACCCCCAGGCATCGCTCCCTGTACCCCACCCTACCCCGATCTTTTTCCAAGCCCCCTTTTCTTAGCACGGCCCCCTCAACATACCCGCTCGGTAAAGGGCAGGGACCGGAGGGGGAGAAGGGCTGTAAGCAGGAGCACAGAGGGATGGGGTGGGTGTGATAGCAGGCCAGGAGACTGGGGAGTCCGGTGCTGACTCAAAGAGGAAGGGGAGGGGGGTTTCCTTCTCAAGAGAAGCTGCAGGGAAGACTGTTCCACCATTCCCCACACCCCGGTCTGCTTGTCCAGGGGTGACTCACCGCTGCTGCTGAGCCGGGCTTGGGCTGGCTTCTGCAGGTGCCTCTCGCTCTCCTGCTGCAACTCCAGCAGGGCCTTCAGGGAGGGGCTCTGCTTGGCCAGGCCCCCAGAGGGGCTGCGTGCTTTGCTGCTGCTGCTGCTGGAGGAGTTTCTGCAGCATCTCCTGATGGCGGCACTGAAGGGAAAGAGAGAGAGAGTGAGCAAGGTCTTTTCACTGGTGATGCCCCTGGGGGGTGGGAGAGGTGGGTGGGGAGAGGCCAGAGGGGGCCGGGCTCACCTCTTCCCGCAGTTCCCTGCAAACCCGAGCGTCACCCAGCTTCTGCAGGTCGGCCAGGCTGAAGCTGTTCTGCCCGGAAGAGGCGTTGACAGACTGCTGGCCCCACGAGGAAGAGGGCAGCTGGAGGGAGGAAGGCCACACTGCTCATAGCCAGGCAGCAGACAACCCCCTCCTTTCCCCTGGCCCCCTCCCCAAAGAAGCCACCACCCAGGCAGGCATCTTCATGACCGGATCTGAGCTGCCTTCGTTTCCCTGCAGACATTTCACGAGCCAGCTAGGGAACGTTATCAGTGCTAGGAAAGTGAGGGGGGGAGTTTGCTCTCAATTTACGTTCTAGCCCCGTGATGGTGGGCCTATGGCACGTGAGCCCCATGTAAACTTACCTGCACTGCGCATGCGTGTGCCTCCTGGCTGGTTTTTGGCCCGTTTTCGGCCTCACGGAAAGCCTCTGCCACCTTTGGGAGGCCGAAAAAAATGAGCCCGTTTCATTACATCTGGTATTTCCGGAAAGAAATGATGAAACGGGCCCATTTTTTTGGTCTCCTAAAGCAGCAGAGGCTTCCCGTGAGGCCAAAAATGGGCCGAAAATCAGCCAGGAGGCACTGCGCGTATATAAGGGAAGGTTAAGGGAGCAACAAAGGGGGATCGGCGCTGCACTGCATTCTGGGTGCTGGCATAAGCGTGCATCGCCTGGTACAGCACGGGGTTAGCTAGCCCCTTGTCTGTGTGGGCACCCTGGCAAATCAGCCACCAATAGACACCCCTAGAGATATGTACATACATAAAAGAGACAAGCTGCCCAGCACAGAGGGAACAAGCACACCAACACACACACACACACACCCCACCAGCAATCAGACCAACATTCCCATCAGACCAACCATCAAGGAAACTGGCCAGAGAAGGCAACTAAGAGCAGCCAGCACCACAAGCCAGCAGAATATGAAACTGAGCGGGGATTCCACTCCTTCCTAGCCCCAATGACATTACCTAGTTGTGTCATGAAATGTCTGCAAATAAAAAAGAAAACAGAAACCACCCAGCTCAGAGAGCACTGAGGATTCCACAGTTTTCTTCTTCCTCCTTTCTTCTTCTTCCTCCTCCTCCTCCCAAATCCCTCCTCCTTTCTAGCACTGATGATGTTCCCTAGTTGGGTCATGAAACGTCTGCAAGGAAAGAGAGCACCAAAGACCCCACAGTCCTCCTCCTCTTCCTCTTCTTCCTCCTCCTCCTCCTCTTCCTCCTCCCAAACCCCTCCTCTCCTACTTTTAGTGATGTTCCCTAGTTGGGTCATGAAATGTCTGCAAGGAAACCACCCAGTTCAGAGAGCATCTTCCTTCCTTCCTTCCTTCCTTCCTTCCTTCCTTCCTTCCTTCCTTCCTTCCTTCCTTCCTTTCCTCCTCTTCCTTCTCCTCCTCCCTGCAACCCCCTTTCCCTTCCAGCACTGATGATGTTCCCTAGTTGGGTCATAAAATGTCTGCAAGGAAACTACCCAGCTCAGAGAGCATCAAAGACCCCCAGTCCTTTTCCTTCCTCTTCCTCCTCTTCCTCCTCCCAAACCCCTCCTCCCTCCAGGACTGTTGACATTCCCCAGCTGGCTTATGAGATGTCTGCAAGAAAACCCCACCCCACTCACAGACACTCCCCCAAGGAAGGACCCCTCCTTTCAACCCTGAGCTACCAGGATTCTCCTTAGAGGTGGCTGGCCCCCAGTTTTTTTCCCACCCCATTGTCACACACCCCACCCTGGGTGAGGCTCCGGCCAAGCCCGGCTGCAGCCCATCCCACCCCCTCCTCCCCAGTCCCTCTGGGCGTGGGGAAGTGAGCTCGGCCTGCCTTGCCTGCTTCCGCGGTCTGGCTCTTCCTCTTGGCCTTCCGTTAGATCCTCGTCCCAGCAGCCCTGAGTTCAGCCCCTCGGCGTTCTTGCAGCTGGAGG
>SOZL01000435.1:38067-67940 GCA_009733165.1 Naja naja | reverse complement strand
CGATGAAAAGTTTGGATAAAGTGCATGGCAGGAGGAGAAGAGGAGGGATGTTTAAGGTGCTTTTTTTTCGTTTGTTTAAGGAATGAAGTGCGCCAACAGCCTTCCTTCAGGTCTGGCCTGGCCCAGCTGACACTCACGCTCACTGCTTGAAGGTGTGGGGGGAGCCCGGACAGCCCCTCCTCCATACCTTACTAGGGCACACACTCAGCTGGAACTGAAATGGGTGAGAGATCAAGGCAGCAGCGGCAGGGAGGGGCGGGGTAGGTGGGTGGGTGGTGTCCCCGCGACTGGAGGGAGGGAGGAAAGTAGTCCTCCACCGTTTCCAGCTCGCTGGGCGCCGTGAAGCGTAGCCTGCAAAGGAAGGAAAGGAGGGCAGGGGTCTTAAACGCGGCTCACTAACTTGCTGAGGGGAAGCGTAGCACTCCTTATCGAAGGAAACGGCGAGATAGAATCATTAAAAAAAGGGGGGGCGCCTCCCAATCTGGGGACAAAATTTGAAAATGGGAATGGCAAAAATTAAAGTGATTTAAAAAAAAACAACTCATCTTCATTTAACGAATGGAACTAGCAGAGCTAGGCTGCGGTCTGGTTTGCACCGGTTTGGCCGAACCGGTTGTTAAAGATTCTAAATGGATTGGCGAGCAAATCTCACCACTGGCTGGCCCCATATCCCCGCTCGTTTTCAGGCCTGTTTTTTTTTTGGGGGGGGGGGGATTTTTGGGACTGTTTTTTGAACGGCCCAAAACACGGGCGGGGATATGGGGCCATCCAGTGGTGGGATTAGCCCTAACCGGCTGAATCCTACTACCACTGCCTTTTGAGGTGAGTGGCCGGGAGGCAGGGCTGATGCCGCCCGCCCAGTCACATGACCAACTGGACATGCCTACCCAGCCAGAGAACTGGCTTGTGAAAAAAAAAAGTGCATCCCACTGGCCGGATGCCTTTCCTGTCGCCGGGGCGGAGTTTTGTTCAGCTGATATAATATTCTCAGCATGCGCAGAGAAAAAGAGAAAGAAATATCTGCCTCTACCTAGAATGGAACTCAAGAGCCTCCTGATTGTGAGGCCACCGTACCACTCTTAAAAATAATTCTTTTGAAGTATTTTAAATAATTAAATTGGATTGTCCAGTGGCGAGAAGGAAAAACCGCCCGTCAGAGGGAGCAGCTGCCCCACCATCCTTCGGTGCCAGGAGGGCAGAGCTAGGCCGCCACCCCGCCCTTCTTCCCAACTCCTGCGCCCCCCCATTCCCCAGAAGTAGCCGTGTTCGTGGCCCGCCCTCCTCCTTGCTCACCAAGGATGCTGGGGTCTGCATGCAGCATCACCGGGCGCCTCTTCATCTTCACGGCTTGGCTATTCTCAAAGGATGGCGGTTTGGGGCTGTGGTTGGCCTGGAAGAGTGACTGCAGGCTGCTGGAGTTGAGCCACGAGGCCTCCTGTGGCGGTGGAAGGCAGGGAGCAAAGGGGGAGTAGCTTGAAGGCCAGGAGGAAGGGCAAGGCATGGTTCTGTGCCCGGCGAGGAAGAGCTGGCTCCACTCTACTAACGGGCCCTCCCAAAGGAAACTCAACAGCTGCCACCGATGATGTACACTGATGACCACATTCCTCTGCCCCCACTAGCAGGCGCCCACGCGGCCCCCCTCACCTGCTGCTGCTGCTGCTGCTGTCGCTGCTGATTGGCTCTCTGCTTGGCACGGCGCTCTAGGAACTGTTTCGCAAACTCTTTGGCTTCCAGGGTGTCTCCCAGGCAGGAGCGGATGCAGTCGTGAACATCATACGGCGACTCCATCTCCTTCAGGAAAGCTACCACGGTGGGCACTTTTTTGGGAGGTGGGTGGGGAGGAGGAGGAGATGATGGGGAGAAGTGAGGGGTGTCATAAGGCAGCCAGCCAGGGAGGAGAAAGGGGGGGGGCAGAGCGACCCTCCCCAGGAGAGACCCCCCCTTCCATGGCTTTGAATGACGGATCGGCAAACAGAACTCTTCCCTCTTTCCTGCTTCCCCCCAAGGTACCATTGAGGCTGCTGGAAGCGTTGAGGGCGTGCAGCATCTGCTCACACCACTGGGTGAAGCCGTCCTGTGGCGGCTTGTGGATGCCTTGCAGCAGCTTCAACAGCTTCTCCTCCTCGTCCGTCTTCTTCCGGCTCTGCCGGCTAGAGACCGAGTAGGCGTCCCTGAGGAAAGGGGGTGGGCATGAGTTCAGGGGTCCAGCTCGGGTCCCTCCTCCTCCTCCTCCACTGCCCACTCCCCTGGAGGCCGACTCACCCTAGGGAGGGGCTGCTCCGGCTGTTCCTCAAGCCCAGGTTGCGGGCCAGGGGCCCAGGGCCCTTCATGCTCTCCTCCCAGAGGCCCAGCGGGCCGCTGGCCTTCTCGTGGCCCCCCCACAGCAAGCCCACATCCGAGGCCCACTGGGAGGAGAGGCTGCTCAGACCATGCCCACCAAGCTAGCAGGGGAGAGAAAAAAAGAGGAACATAAACTCGCCTGTCAGGATTCCAAGCAATCGCCCTCATTTAAATCATGATCCTCAAGCCAAACTTCAAAAAAAAAAACTTCAAAGGATTTATTAGAGGCAGCATGCTGGCACTGCCCTGGATGAAGCCAAATCTGGCCTACGTCATTTAACAGTCCCCTGTAATCCTGTTTCCTCCCCTCCCCCACTGGGTGTGTCATAAATCAGATTCTCCAACTGAGCCCCTTCATGGACTGGGTGACCCTGTTTCCCTCCCCCTCCCCGCTGGGTGTGTCATAAATCAGATTCTCCAACTGAGCACCTTCACAGGCTGGGTTGTCATCAATCACATTCTCCAATTAAATATATTCCTGGGGCAAAAGCTCTGGTATTTTAGCTACAATCTTTTAAAGATAAAGAGTTGGAAGGTGCTTTTGCTTTCGAACTGCTGCCCTGCGCTTCCAGATTTCCTTCCTCCCCCTCTCCTTTTCTTAAAATGGCATCACCATCTCTGCCTTCACTGCCCCACCCCCACCTTCCAAAGGGCCTCCAGACCCCCCCAGGCAGTGCTCCCTGTACACCACCCCACCCCGGTCTTTCTCCAGGCCCCCTTTCCTTAAAGCACAGCCCCCTCCCAACACATACCCGCTCGGTAAAGAGCAGGGGCTGGCCTTGGGTGCAAGGCCCCCCTGCTCCTCCAAGGCCCTATGACCGGAGGGGGAGGGCTGTAAGCAGGAGCACAGAGGGATGGGGTGGGTGTGATAGCAGGCCAGGAGACTGGGGAGTCAGTGCTGACTCAGAGAGGAAGGGGAGGGGGGTTTTTCCTTCTCAAGAGAAGCTGCAGGGAAGACTGTTCCACCCATTTCTCCCCACGCACCCCGGTCTGCTTGTCCAGGGGGTGACTCACCGCTCGCTGCTGAACCCGGGCTTGGGCTGGCTTCTGCAGGTGCCTCTCGCTCTCCTGCTGCAACTCCAGCAGGGCCTTCAGGGAGGGGCTCTGCTTGGCCAGGCCCCCCCAGAGGGGCTGCGTGCTTTGCTGCTGCTGGAGGAGTTTCTGCAGCATCTCCTGATGGCGGCACTGAAGGGGAAAGAGAGAGAGAGAGAGGTGAGCAAGTGTCTTTGGCACTGGTGATGCCCTTGGGGGGGTGGGAGAGGTGGGGGGGGAGGCCAGAGGGGGCTGGGCTCACCTCTTCCCGCAGTTCCCTGCAAACCCGAGCGTCACCCAGCTTCTGCAGGTCGGCCAGGCTGAAGCTGTTCTGCCCGGAAGAGGCGTTGACGGACTGCTGGCCCCACGAGGAAGAGGAGGGCAGCTGGAATGAGGAAGGCCACACTGCTCATGGCCAGGCAGCAGACACCCCCCCTCTCCTTTCCCCCCAGCCCCCTCCCCAAAGAAGCCACCACCCAGGCAGGCATCTTCGTGACCGGATCTGAGCTGCCTTCATTTCCCTGCAGACGTTTCACGAGCCAGCTAGGGAACGTTGTCAGTGCTAGGAAAGTGAGGGGGGGAGTTTGCTCTCAGTTTATGTTCTAGCCCCATGACGGCGGACCTATGGCACGCGAGCCCCATGTAAACTTACCTGCACTGTGCATGCGTGCGCCTCCTTGCTGGTTTTCGGCCCGTTTTCGGCTTCACGGAAAGCCTCTGCCACCTTTAGGAGGCCGAAAAAACAGGCCCGTTTTGTCATGTCCAGTATTTCCGGAAAGAAATGATGAAATGGGCCCGTTTTTTCGGCCTCTGAAAGCGGCAGAGGCTTCCCATGAGGCCGAAAATGGGCCAAAAATCAGCCAGGAGGCACACGCATATGCAGGGAAGGTTAAGGGAGCAGCAAAGGAGGGAGGGATCGCGCACGCACTGCATTCTGGGTGCTGGCACGCAAGCGTGCGCGCACACACAATTTTCGGCACGGGGTTAGCTAGCCCCTTGTCTGTGTGGGCACCCTGGCAAATCAGCCACCAATAGACACCCCTAGAGGATATGTACATACTACGCAAGAGACAAGCCACCCAGCAGAGGGAACAAGCACACCAACACACACACACACACACACCACCAGCAATCAGACCAACATTCCCATCAGACCAACCATCAAGGAAACTGGCCAGAGAAGGCAACTAAGAGCAGCCAGCACCACAAGCCAACAGAATATGAAACTGAGCGGGGATTCCACTCCTTCCTAGCCCCGATGAGGTTACCTAGTTGGGTCATGAAATGTCTGCAAATATGAAAGAAAACAGAAACCACCCAGCTTAGAGAGCACTGAGGACTCCACAGTTTTCTTCTTCCTCCTTTCTTCTTCTTCCTCTTCCTCCTCCCAAACCCCTCCTCTCTCCTAGCACTGATGATGTTCCCTAGTTGGGTCATGAAACGTCTGCAAGGAAACCACCCAGCTCAGAAAGCATCTTCCTTCCTTCTTTCCTTCCTTCCTTTCCTCCTCCTCCTCCTCCCTTCAACCTCCCTTCCCTCCTAGCACTGATGATCCCTAATTGGGTCATGAAACGTCTGCAAGGAAACCACCAAGCTCAGAAAGCATCTTCCTTCCTTCCTTCTTTCCTTCCTTCCTTCTTTCCTTTCCTCCTCCTCCTCTTCCTCCTCCTCCCTGCAACCCCCCTTCCCTCCTAGCACTGATGATGTTCCCTAGTTGGGTCATGAAACGTCTGCAAGGAAACCACCAAGCTCAGAGAGCAGCAAGGACCCCACAGTACTTTCCTCCTCCTCCTCCTCCTCCTCCTCCTCCCAAACCCTCCTCCTCTTCCTCCACCTCCTCCCTTCTAGCACTGATGATGTTCCCTAGTTGGGTCATGAAATGTCTGCAAGGAAACCACCCAGCTCAGAGAGCATCGAAGACCCCCTCAGTCCTTTTCCTTCCTCTTCCTCCTCTTCCTCCTCCCAAACCCCTCCTCCCACCAGGACTGATGACATTCCCCAGCTGGCTCATGAGATGTCTGCAAGAAAACCCCACCCTGCTCATAGACACTCCCCCAAGGAAGGACCTCTCCTTTCAACCCTGAGCTACCAAGATTCTCCTTAGAGGTGGCTGGCCCCCAGTTTTTTTCCCACCCCATTGTCACTCCCCCACCACCCTGCCCGGGCTGGAATCGGCCAATCCCGGCTGCAGCCCAGCCCACCTCCTCCTCCCCAGTCCCCTCTGGGCCATGGGGGTGGGGGTGGGGGAGGCTCCCGGCACTTGCCCTTGCCTGCTTCCGCCGGTACAGCTCTTCCTCTTCGCGCCGCTTCCGTTCGTCCTCGTCCCGCTTCGCCCTGAGTTCAGCCCCTCGGCGTTCTTGCAGCTGGAAGGAGATGGGGAGGGGGCACAGTGGGTCATGGGGTGTGGGTGAGGGGAACGGGGCCCTTCTTAGGGCCACTCCAGGAAGTCAACCGGGGGGGAGAGGGCAGGGGGGGGAGGCTGGTGAATCCACTCACTTTATGTTGTAGAAGTTGTTCCAAGATCGGGCCCTGAGTTGAAGAATTAATTGGAACATCCCACAAACTGGCTTCACCAGCTGGGAGAGGAAAAGGAGGTTAGCCAGGAAGGGAGCCCCAGGTTGGGGGAGAGAGGGGGGAGGGGGAGGGAGGGGGAAAGACAGGGAGATAGGGAAGGAGAGGGAGGGAGAAGGGAGAGGGAGAGGGAGGCAAAGAGAGGGAGAGGGAGGGGGTGGAAGGGGGAAAGAGAGGGATAGGGAAGGAGAGGGAGGGAGAGGGAGGGAGGAGGGAGAGGGAAGGAGATAGGAGAGGGAGGGAGATAGGGAAGGAGGGAGGGAAGGAAAAGGGAGGGAGATGGAGGGAGAGGGAAGGAAGGAGAGGGAGAGGGGGGGAGAGAAAGGGAGAGGGGGAGGGAGGGAGATAGGAAAGGAGAGGGAGAGGGAGAGATAGGGAAGGAAAGGGAAGGAGGGAGAAGGGAGAGAGGGAGGGAGGGAAGGAGAGGGAGAGGGAGAGAAAGGGAGGGAGGGAGGGAGAGTGCTTTCATCCTGAGCCCCACTTCTTCCTCCCTCCGCCCACGTCTTCCCCCTCTAGAACAGCCAGTGGCCCCATCCAGAGAGGACTACAAAGCCCAGCCGCCGCCTGCCTTTCCTCTGGGGGGGAGACCATGGATTCCCAGGACCACCACCAGTAGGTTTCCCTCCCCCCTCCTACCCCCAGGCCCGTCAGCGACCTGCTTGCGGTGAGACTGAGGTATGTGTGTCCCAGAGGGACCCAGTGTCTGGCACAGATATGGATCGGTTCATGGAGGGGATCAGGCCCTGCTCCCCAGCTCTGGAAGAGAAGCGAGAAGAGTGGGTGGGCTGGGGGATAAAATCCACCCTGTCCCCCCTCAAATGCTACCCTCCCCACACAGACACACACAGCTACAGAAGAGATAGAAAATTAAATATATGCCAGTGGCAAATGTAACAATGGGGGGACAGAATAGGGGATAATGGGGGAGGTAGTTGGGGGGGTGATTTTTTATTTATGTATTTATGTATTTCCCAGATCTTGTTCTATCATACTTTATTAATTTATTTGATTCTTTTTGTTAGTATGTATATATATGTGTATATGTGTGTGTGTGTGTGTGTGTGTGTATATATATATATATGGCTCCTACAACAATAAAACTCAGAAGGTCATCACACAGCCCCACTACCCAGGTAGCTACAACACAAAAGGCTGAAGGACACACAGCCACTACCTCAGCCACACAGGCTCCTACAAAAAAGCCAACCAATCAGCAAACACCAATTCCATCAACCAATCAAGAAGCGACAACACAGCCAACAACACAGCCAAAGGGCCTTGGTGGTGCAGGCTGTTAATAGCCTAGCACTTAGTTCCAGCTGCCTGTAACTATTGCAGGCTCGAATCCCACCAGGCTCAAGGTTGACTCAGCCTTCCATCCTCTCGGGGTAGGTAAATTGAGGACCCAAGGTTGTTGGGGGCAATAAGCTGACTTTGTAAAAATGCCGCTTAGTAATAAGCAGGCATATACAATGGAAGGAAGGCTATTGCTGAGCGCATTGGGTTGTATCCCCAAAAAAAAAAAAAATTGTAAGCAGCCCTGAGTCTCCGGAGAAGGGCGGGATATAAATATGAATTAAAAAAAAAAAAACCAACCCGCTTACAGCAGAGCCAGCACATCACACCTCCCCTCCAGTATTTATAGAGAGAAGGCAGCTCAGATCACACTTTGCTGGCACAAGCACGAAGCCAAAAGCACCAGCCTGAAGATGGCGAGTGGGATCTCATCGAAACGTTGCCAAGGTATTCTCAATCTTACACGGGACAAGACCCGAATACACCAAGACCTACATACCTTTACCCGTGAAAATCTACGAAAACATATATATATATATATGTTTTAAATATGGTTTTACATTGTGTAAGCCGCCTCGAGTCACCATGGGCGAATAGGCAGCAATATAATATAATATAATATAATATAATATAATATAATATAATATAATATAATATAATATAATATAAATTATATTATATATATAATACAATATAATACAATACAATATAATGCAATATAATATAATATATAAAATAAAAATAATAAAATAAAATAAAAATAGTAAAATAAAATAAAAAACAAAAATGAACTAAAATAAAATAAAATAAAGTAAAATAAAATAAAATAAAAATAATAAAATAAATAAAAATAAAATAAATAAAATAAAATAAAATATAAAGTAAAATAGAATAAATAATATAAATTAAGATGCAATTTTTGAACGTTTAATGAATGGTGTGAAATTGTAAACATGGAGAGCCCAAGAATACACGATCAAGGAAATTAAAGAGATTAATGAGGCTATAGGTTTGACAATATTGGCTAGAAGAAAATAAGATGCGAAATATAATTTGTGTAAAAATGAGAAGTTAAAAGGAAAGGAAGCACACAGAAAACATAAAACATATGTAAATAAAACATATAGTAAAGGCAAATGTAATAATGAAAAGGGGATTTATTAAGGGATAACTATAAATTAAGATGAAATTTTGAATGATCAATGAGATGATTGAATATTTTATGTACACTGACAGCATTTGCACCAAGACAAATTCCTTGTGTGTCCAATCACACTTGGCCAATAAAAGGATTCTATTCTATTCTATTTCTATTTTCTATTCTATTCTACTCAATAAAGATTCTATTCTATTTCTATTCTAATTCTAATTCTATTCTATTCTGCTGTGCTCTATTCTACTCTATTCTAATTTCTATTCTATTCTATATTCTATTCTATTCTAACCTAATCTAATTTCTATTCTATTCTAATTTCTATTCTAATTTCTATTCTATTCTATTCTGAATTCTATTCTATTCTGAATTCTATTCTATTATTATTCAATACCATATATTCTATTCTATTTTCTATTCTGAATTCTATTCTATTCTGAATTCTATAATTCTATTCTGTTCTGAATTCTATTCTATTTTGAATTCTATTCTATTCTTAATTCCATTCTATTCTATTCTGAATTCTATTCAATTCTGATTTCTATTCTATTCTATGCCATGTTCTATTCTATTCTATTCTATTCCATATATTCTATTCTATTCTTATTCCATTTCATATATTCTATTCTATTCTATTCTATTCATTATTCAATACCATATATTCTATTCTATTCTATTCTATTCTATTCTACTCTACTCTATTCTATTCTTTATTCCATTCCATGAATAAACTGTAAACACGTTGAGTATATGATGAAGGAAGATAATGAATAAAAATAGAAAGCCTGATATAAAGTAACTTATGAGTGTAAAGAAGTATAATAGATAATGATGTGATGTTAGAAAAGCTGTATTTGTGATTATGGATATGACCGATTTAAAATGTCAAACACCTGGAACCACACTGTCCTCGCAAAGATGTATTTAAAAAATTTTTAAAATTAAAAACTTTTTAAAAAGGAAGACAAAAAAAGCTACGGAAGAGCTGCTTCCCTGTCCCCCAATTGCAAGGAAGCCTCCCCCCCCACGCCTCCCATCAGCGAGAGGCACAACGGGGGAGTGGGCAGCAAGAGGGGGGGTGGGGCTCACCTGGGCTTGAGAGCCTGCAGCTGCTGGAGGAAGCTGTTCAGCTGCTGCTGCTGGGCCAGGTCCCCAGATGCCATTTTCTGCTGGAGGGCACATTGGGCGTATTGCCGGCTGCAAGACACAAAAGGCGGAGTGGCTCCCACATCCCCCCACCCAGGAAAAGAGCCAGGCTCCTCTGCTCCCTCCCCCCGCCCACCCTGCATCCCACTGTGGCACTGGGGCATTGCCCGTACCTGTTGACTAGCTGAAGCAACTGCTGTTGCTGGAGCTGTTGGTAGATGGCTGCGGCTGCCAGTTCCTGCTGCTTCTTCAAGCGCTCCTGGTCCATGTTTCCCTGGAGGGGCAAGAGGAGGGGGTCACCTACCCCCTGCATGAAGACAGGACCCTGGAGCTGCCTGCAAAGGGACCCTGCCACTCCCTCACACACACACACACACACACACACACACACACACCTCGTAAGCTGAATGGAGAGGTTCTTCAATGCTCCACCTTCCAAGTTGGGGAGGGGGGATGAAAGGACAAAGCTCTAAATGAAGGGGGGCATTGAGTCCCACACCAGAGGTGGCCCTAAAAATGGCTTCCAATGAAGAGCATATGCTGCCTAACCCAGGGGTCTCCAACCTTGGCCACTTTAAGCCTGGTGGACTTCGACTCCCAGA
Source organism: Naja naja (assembly GCA_009733165.1). Lineage (NCBI taxonomy): Eukaryota > Metazoa > Chordata > Lepidosauria > Squamata > Elapidae > Naja > Naja naja. The sequence goes on along the minus strand of SOZL01000435.1, from coordinate 57,800 downwards.
ATTCCCCCAGCCGGCTTTGCTAGACTTCAACCCTCTATGCCTGCTTACTCTCTTGTCATCCCTTCCTCTGCAATCTGTCTGCTTACTCTCTTATTATTATTTATTTATTTATTAATGGGACTTATTATGTGCGCCCCATCTCGAAGACTCGGGGCGGCTTACAATAAAACAAACACAATAAATACTTAAAAAAGAATTAAACTAATGGTCCCAATTAAATACAAAACTTAAAATCCCACAAAATCTAAAACCACCCCATCCATGGGTCACAGCCCGGATTGGTCAAATAACCAGGTCTTCAGGTCATGGCGGAAGGTGCGGAGGTCAGGGGCCAAGCGGAGCCCCAGGGGAAGTTGGTTCCAGAGTTCAGGGACCGTGACAGAGTAGGCACATCGTCGGGGGACCGCCAGCCGGCATTGCCCGGCTGATGGGACCCCAAGGAGTCCCTGTCTGTGACTTCGTACAGGGCGGTTAGTATTCGATGTCGGCAGCAGTCGCTCCCTTAAGTAATAAGGACCCATGTCATGTAGGACTTTGTATGTTAAAGTTAAAACCTTGAATCTCACCCGAGGGCAACCGGCAACCAATGCAGGCACGCAGGAGGGGGCTAACATGGGAGAACGGGAAACTCCCATCACCGCCGCGCCGCCGCATTTTGCACCAGCTGCAGTCTCCGGATGGTATGCAAGGGCAGTCCTAGATAGAGAGCATTGCAGTAGTCGAGTCGCGGTAACAAGGGCATGAGTGACTGTCCGCAGGGCATCCCGGTCCAGGAAGGGGCGAAGCTGGCGAACCAGCCGGACCTGGGCAAAGGCCCCCCTGGCGATGGCTCCCACCTGCTCCTCCAACCGGAGCCGTGCATCCAGGAGGACCCCCAGGTTCCTCGCCCTATCCACAGGGGGCAACACCACTCCCCCTATGGTCAACGATGGACATTCTAAGCTGGAACGGGATGCCGGTATGTACAACCACTCAGTCTTGGCCGGGTTGAGTCAAAGCATGTTGCCTCTTGTCATCCCTTTCTCTGCAATCTGCCTGCTTACTCTCCTGTCATCCCTTTCTCTGCAATCTCTCCACTCTAGGGAGGAGGGGAAAAAAACAATAACAGGCATGGTTGAATGGGGAATTCTGGGAGTTGAAGTCCACAAGTCTTAAATCAGGGATCTCCAAACTTGGCAACTTTAAGACTTGTGGACTTCCAACTCCCAGAATTCTCCAGCTGGATCATGCTGGATTCTCTTAAAAACCCTTGCTGGCTGGGGAATTCTGGGAGATGGAAGTCCACAAAGTCTTAAAAGTTGCCAAGGTTGGGGATTCTCTAATACATAAGAATCTAGCAGATCACTGGGAACGGGCATCTTTCGGCATTGTTGTTCCTAGTTTTTTTTTAAATTTAAATAACTCTACTGCACAGGTGTTCAACCTTGGCCACTTTAACAAAAACTTGTGGACTTCAACTCCCAAGAATTCCCTATCCAGCTCTTTTTTTCCCCTCACTTTGCCAAAGTCAGGATATATTACGTTCTTTATATATTGGACTAGCCCGATCCCCATGCTTCGCTACCGAACTATGTGGTCGGGCTTAGTTTTTGGAGAGGAAAATAAGGGTGGGGGGAAATTCTGCCTCTGCCTCTCAGCATCCATGGGTATTCATCTGGCTAGCATCCTGTTGGTGTGTGAGAGAATTGAGGGCTGTCTGCAAACTGAAAGAGTATTTGCTGTGTGAGCAAGGAGACAGCAAGGAGCCTGGGTGTGGCTTAGCTCAACTGTTCTGTCCTAAAGCTGCTTGGTGCTGTGAAATTGAAACAAACTCCTCTCCTCTGCTTGTGTTTTGCCTTTGGAAGAGTTTTCTATTTTTCAGGTGGGGAGGGGGAGTAGAACTCCTTAGCATCAGAGTGTAATAATAATAATAATAATAATAATAATAATAATAATAATAATATAGGAAATACTCTAAATGCTGATGGTCATTTGGAAAAATCCTCTCTCAGTGAGCACCTAGAAGCCAAGAGGAACATCCGTGTCCAATTTCAAGTATGTAAGATTTACGGTCCTGGAGATTTTGTGATGATGCGTGAGGGGTATTTCGCTTTTTTATTTTTAGAGACAGACAGACTAGATAGATATAGATAGATATAGCTATAGATATCTAATATATATATAATCTATGTATCTATTTCTATATCTATATATCTACCTATCTATCTCTATATCTCTATATCTACCTACCTACCTCTCTCTATCTTATCTATCTTATCTATTTCTATCTCTATCTCTATCTTTATCTATCTTATCTATCTCTATAGCTCTATTTTATTTATCTTATCTATCTCATCTATCTATCTATCTATCTATCTATCTATCTATCTAGGTGTCCAATTTCTATATCTGTCTGTCTATATCTATCCATCCATCCATCCATCCATCCATCCATCTATCTATCTATCTATCTTCCTAGGTGCCCAATTTCAAGTTTGTAGGATTTACGGTCCTGGAGATTTTGTGATGATGCGTGAGTGGTATTTCACTTTTTTATATTTGTGTATGTATGTATGTATGTACTTACGTATTTATTTAGGGGGGGGAGGGAGGGAAGGGGGGAGGGAGGGGAGGAAAAGAGAGAGGGAGAGAGGGGAGAGGGAGAGGGAGAGAGGGGGAGAGGGAGAGAGAGAGAGAGATAAAAAAGTCACCCTGCCACATTTATCCTAGCCATGCTGAATTCTGTTAACCCCTTGTTGACTGGGGAATTCTGGGAGCGAAAAGTCCACATAATCGTCAAGTTGCCACCCCGGACATCAAACTGCCCAATGAGGAACCTGGGAAAGCACGGCCAGGTGCCTGCCTGCTCCCGCCCAGCCCTCCTCCTCCCTTCCAGCCCATGCCAGTAACGGGGAGGGACCGGGCGCAAAAGGCACTCTTCCCCACATCTTGATCACTTCTCCAAGGGGCTGGAAGCCCTCGTCGCAGCCCCGCTTCACCAAGAGACATGGCAGTAGCCGCCTGGAACCATTCGGCCATCTCTTGGGTGGTGAAGGGTCCTGGCATTGGTGGGGGGATGGAGACGGGGAGAGAGGAAGGAAAGGGCCTGTGAGTGAGGCCAAGAGTCAATGCTTTCTAGCCCCTCCCCCTGGTGCGGGGAGGGCAGGACTCACCTTGGATCTCCCCTTGGGGGTCCTTGTAGAACCACTTCATGGCCGCCAGTGGAGAGAGGCAAGGCCGCAGTGCCTGGTGGTCGGCGATGGCCTGGCCGAAGTGCTCCTCCTCCAGCGAGCTGTCCTGTAGGGAGGCCACCATCTTCTCCGCTTCCTGAAGGCAGAAGAGGATGGGGGGGTGGGGGGAGGAGAGGATTAGGGCCCCAGAGACCACAATAGTCTTGCGGGTGGGGGGGGAACGAAGCCCACAAAGGCGAGACCTTACCGTCCCCATTTATCTGTATTTACTTCCCTTTGTTCCTGTTTATGTTCATGCCTACACTTGTTATCTTGGACATGTTTGACAAACAAATAAAAATAAAATAAACTTATGGTCGTTAAAATCGAGCAATACCTCTGGCTAAAATGTCCCCTAACATGAATCCAACATGCTGGAAATGCGGACAGAACCAAGGGACCTTCTACCATATGTGGTGGTTATGCCCGGAAGACCAGAAATATTGGGATTAAAATATGGAGTTGGCTACAAGAGTTAGCGGAAGGAACGAATAGAATTTAAACCAGAATTGTTCTTACTGGAGTTATAGAAAGAAGATTGAATATATTCTATTACATATTCTGACAGCTTCAAGAATAATATACGCAGATTAGAGACAGATTAGAGACAGTGTGTGTGGCTTAAAATTACCTGGCATCCCTTCCTACCCGGCCGAGAGCAACCCAAAGGTAAACCCGTCTCTGCCAGGATGCCAGGTGGAGGCCCCTCCCTCCTGGCACAGGAACAGGGAGGGTGTGGCGTTGCTGGCCCATCCCACTGCAACCTCCCCCAGCCAGGCATCCTTACCTGCTGCAGGTGCTTCATCCCGTCCTCATCTTCATTGTCACCCACGGTGAATTCGGCGGCAGGAGCAGCGGACAGGTCCGCGGGAAGCGGGGGAACAGCGGACGGGGTGGACTGGGCTGGGCAGCCGAGAGGGCCTGGGTCCCCTGGGCAGGGGCAGAGCGAAGAGGGCGTCAGAGACCAGGTTCCCCTGCTGGGGTACCCCCACCCCATGGGCAGGCAGTCATGCCCGCTCAGCCCCCCCCCTTCTACCTACCATCCACTGCCTCTGCCTCCAGGTTGCCACAGGACAGCAGTGCCAGCTTCTCGGCTTTGGAAGAGTTGCCTGGCCCAATGTTTTCACAGTTGCTGGCGGCAGTGACGGCAAGAGGAACGAAGGGAGGGCTGGGCTGCCAGGGGGTACCCGGGGGAGTGGGAAGCTTCCTCTCTTCTGGGCCGGGCCGGGGGTCCTTTTGATCTGAAGGGAGGGAAGGAAGGCAGGCCTCAGCTTCCAAACCCCGATGGCGGTCTCTGCCCACCCCCCGCCAGTCTCCCCATCCAGGTGCTGCCACTCCCCCATCCCCATGCCCTCACCTCTCTCTGCCCTCTCCACAGCAGTGGGGCTGATGGGCCCCTCTCTGGGGTTGCCCTCCTTGGTCTCCGGTGGCTGCTCCTCCGCTTCCTCTTCCTCCTGCTCCTCTGGCAACGGCTGGAAACTCAGCTCCTGCTCCTCCGCCACCAGCTCTTTGGGGCTCTTCTGCGGAAAGTGGAGGGGGAACGGGAAGGATTTCACACCATGCGCTCGGCCTGCCTGTTTCACAAGCCCCCCTCCATCTTGGCCGTTTCCACACCGGGATTTCTAAGCCACCCAACCCTCAGCCAACTTCACCCAACATGCAACGCTGAATATTATCATATTCAGATAGAGGAACTATTTGAAGCGGAAAAATAGGAAAGCTGGAAATAGCTTAGTAGTTTAGTGAAATATAGAAAAAGATGCGAATAGAATGAAACATGTTAAGAGGAGGGTTATAGCAATAGAGACATTATTAAGAATGGAAAATGAATACCAAAGTTAATGAACATGGATGCAAATTTTAACTGTTATTGCACAAGGTAGTTGTACTGAGCTGACACACCGTTAAATGGAATATGAATTGTATGTACTTTAAATAGAATAAAATAAATTACACACACACACAAAAAATACACGCAAAGACAAGAGTGGTCAATGCATTGCCCATGAGCCAAGGAGATGTCCCAGCGTTCGTGCCCATGAAGGCTAGAACATACGAAGAACAGTGGCAGGGTTTGGTTAGTCTAAAGCAGGGGTAGTCAACCTTTATACCTAAGTCCACTTTTGTATCTCTGTTAGTAGCAAAATTTTCTCTAACCACCCACCGGTTCCACAGTAATGATTTATAAAGTAGGGGACAAAACCCCTACTGCCCACCATGAAAGCTGGAACGCCCAATTGCAGGGGGGGGGACCAGGTTGACTACCACTGGTCTAGAGGGTCTACTGTATTGGAGGGGCTGCCCCAAAGAAGAAGGGGATCAAGTTATTCTCCAAAGCAAGGGTCGCCAACGTTTTGGACCTCAGGGACCACCAAACTCATAATTTTAAATCCCAGGGACCACTAACCAGTACTGTGGGCGTGTCCTAATTTGTAGGGGTGGCTTGGTGGTTATGTGACTGGCTGGGCATGGCTTGTATGTAAATATTATGGATACTTATATAAATATTGAATTTTGTATTTAAAAAAATAGCAACTTTTACCCAAAATCAGGAAAAGCAGGCAGGCAGATTGAGTTGCTCACAGAATTATAGATTCATTCAGAGATCTATCTATCTGCCATCAGCTACATGAGTCTGTCACATAAAATTTGCTTGCAAGCAAACTCATAAAATTAACTCACAACACACCATTTATGTAAATATTGAATTTTTTTATATATAAAAAACAGCAACTTTTACCCCAAAGCAGGCAAAGCAGGCAGGCAGATTGAGTTCACTCACAGAATCATTCACTAAAATTTTTTTATATATAAAAAACAGCAACTTTTACCCCAAAGCAGGCAAAGCAGGCAGGAAGATTGAGTTGCTCGCAGAATCATTCACTAATCTATCTATCTGCCGTCGGCTAGCTCAGTCTGTCGCATAAAATTTGCTGGCCGTGAGTCTGCACTGAATAATAGAACCTTCAGTCCTAAGGAGGTTGGCATGCTTAAAAGCAGAGCCGAAGTTCTAAAGACTAGCTAGAAAAGCAAGAAATCCAACCGTTTCCTGCTTCCTAGCTAATCTAAATCTCTTGGCACAGCAGAACAGATGATGGTTGGAAAAAGGAAAAATAGCAATTTAGCAGGCAAGTTTGCCAGGTAAGGAGTGAGTGGGCGGGGAGGGTTCCCACCGAGCCATGTGGGCAGCGCAGCCTTGTGTTTCTGCGCAGCCTGGATTAATTGCTTTCGGGGGAGGTGCTCTGGGTGTGAGATTTCTCTGAGGCCCACCAAAATTTTCTCATGGCCCACCAGTTGGCGACTGCTGCTCCAAAGCACCAGCGGGGAAGACAAGAAGCAACAGGTAGAAACTAACCAAAGGAGAGAAGCAACCTGGAAATAAGAAGAAACTTTCTTAACAATGAGAAGAATTAACCTGTTGAACAATTGCCACCAGAAGTTGTGGGAGCTCCACTATTGGAGGATTTTAAGAAGAGACTGTGGAAAGACATTTCTCTAAATTGGTGTAGGGTCAGCCTCCTGCTTGAACGGGGGGGGCTGGACTACAAGACCTTTAAGGTCCCTCCTAGCTCTACTCTGATTTTGAGTTTTCCTTGGCACCGGCAAATCTCCAGATGCTGCCCAGCTGACACCTCCAAACCAGGAGGAGGCGCAACGCAGAGGGCCCCCCCCTAGGGAAGTGTTGTGGTTCGCCAGCAGCAGGTGCGGACGGCTGAAGTCTCGGAGAGCGAGGACTCTGATGAGGGCCCTGCATGTGATGCAGGTGTGGGACCAGGACCATCCAGGAGTGGAGTGCTGCCTTCAAAGCTCGTGGAGGCTGGCAGCAGTATGAAGAGGCCCCCCCCAGGAGCCTGTGCCCAGCAGGGCTGCTCGAAGGAAAGAGCAGCTGCAGCAGCACAGATGACTCGGGAGTAAGGCTGCAAGGTAATGGCCCCTCCCTTAAGGGTTAAAAGCCAGTCTGAGAAACCAGAGTTCTTTGCAGGAAGCAAAGAAGTTCTTGCCCTTCAAGCTTTGTGGAAGTTCAGAATATCTTGGTTGGTGTTTGGAGATTCTGTGTTTGAAATATTTCTTAGTAACTTTCTCTAGTGTTCTTGGCAGCCTTGCACCACCTTGGCAAGGCTCATTCTTATCAGAGGCCATTAGTTTTAACCGTGAATGAATGGAATTAGCAGAGAAACATTAAAAGATTTTGCTTTTATCTCTGTTTGGTGTTCGTTTCCTTGGAGCAAGGTTTGGGTCAGAACAGGAAGGGTCTGCAGATGCCACCCCCAAGATGCCACCCCAGCCCCTACCTTGAAGGACATGAAGGCCCCCGAGGAGTCAAACGTGCCCATCTCCTCTTCCTCATCCTCCAGGCACCACTCGGGCAGCCCGTCCTTCTCCTCCTCAAAGCTGTCGCTGCTCTGACGATGGTGGCGCCCCGCTCCTCCTCACGCCCGAAGTCGGTCGAACGGCCGGGCCGTCCCCGCCGTGCTCCCGCCAGCCGGCCGAGCAAGGCCCTCCGTCTAAAGGGGAAGGCAAGGAGGTTGAAAGCGCAGGTAGTCCTTGACTGATGGACCCAATTCAGCCCAACATTTCTGTTGTTGAGACAGCTGTTCAGTGAGTTCTTGCCCCGTTTGTTAAGTGAATCACTGCAGTTTGTTAAGTGAGTCACCAGGTTGCTAAGTCAATCTAGCTTTCCCCATCGAGGTCAACTCATAAAACATTTCTATGCCTGCTTTAGGGTTGTCAAGAACAGAAGTTGGAGGGGCGGATTGGAAAGAGCAGCGGCAGTTTAAAAACCAAAGTAATTCCATTCTTATCTTGCAAAGATTGTAACTAAGCTATCGGAATTTCTGCCGGGAAAATCCCTAGTTGGAGAATGTGATTGGTGACTCTCAGCTATGAAGGTGTTTCGGTTGGAGAATATGAATTCCTAGTTGGAGAATGTGAATGTTGACTCTCAGCTATGAACGTGTTTCGGATGGAGAATATGAATTCCTAGTTGGAGAATATGATTGACTCTCAGCTATGAACGTGTTTCAGTTGGAGAATATGAATTTCTAGTTGAAGAATGTGATTGTTTGACTCTCAGCTATGAACGTGTTTCAGTTGGAGAATATGAATCCCTAGTTGGAGAATGTGATTGATTATCAGCTATGAACGTGTTTCAGTTGGAGAATATGAATGATGTTACACCCAGAGGGGTGGGGGGAAAACAGGGTAAGAGGTGACAGTATATTACATGTCTCAGTCGGCTACATACAGGTCATGCCGACATGTTCACTAATAAATCCTTTGAAGTTTTTGAAAAGCTTGGCTCGAGGCTCACGATGTAATTAGGGGAACAGCTGGAACCCTGATACATTGTCCCAAGGTCACAAAAGGGGATCGCGCGACCCCCGAGATAAGGACGTGTCCATTGCCAAGCATACAAATTTTGATTATGGGACCACGGGGGATGCTGCAATGGTCGTAAGTGTGAAAAATGGTCATAAGTACAGTTTTCAGTGCCATTCTTAACTTCGGACGGTTGCTAAACGAATTGTTAAGTCAAGGACCTCCTGTATTGGCTGGAGGAAGGCCCCTCCCTTGGGAGCCAGGACGAGCCCCAAGGAGGATGTTGTGGTCCACCGGCAGCCTGCGGAGATGGCAGCAGAGTCAGAGAGTGGGGAGGAACATGGGCCAGTCCTGGAGTCTGGGGAGGACTCGGATGAGGGATCTGTGTCTGACAGAAATGGGGCCAAGGCCATGTGGGAGTTATATAAGGACTCTGGAGCCTCCAGAATCTGACAGCAGCGAGGAAGAGGAACAGCAGGAGCCTGTTCTCATTGTGCACGTGCACAGAGCTGCCAGAAGGCAAGAACAGTTAAGACAAAAGGGGCAACTTGGGAAGTTAGGCTTGGAGGTGATTGGCCCCTCCCCTAAGACATAAAGGAGGAACAAAGGGACAGGAGCCTTTGCAGGAAGCAACTTTGTTCGTTCTGATCGGTTTAAAATCTGAAGCTCGGTGTTGAATTTGTGCTCTGTTTTGGCCTCGTATAACTAATTGGACATTTAGTCGTTGGCAGCATTTCAAGGAGAATAAAGGTGGGTGCTGATCAAACTTCTCCCGAAGGACTTTGGCAGACTTCAGTGGGACTATTTACAAACTTTCCGACTCGTTACAGGCTGTGAATGACTAAAATTCACAGCCATTGAAATAAAGAAAAAAGGGTTTGGGGACTAACGTGTTTGCTAGTGTCTCACCTGGGCTGGCCGACCGCCAGCACTCGCTCTCTCGCCGGGACCCCCCGCTCTGCCGCCAGCTTCCTCCCGACCCACCCCCCGCGTTGCCGCCGCCGCCCTTTTCCTCCTCCTCGTGCTCCTCACGCAGCGTGCGCCAGTTGTTGCTGTCCGATCGGGCAAAGTCTTTGCGGCTGGAGGGAGCCCCCTCCTCAAAGGGGGCCCGGGCTAGGAAAGAGAGCACCCGTCAGCCCCTTCCAAGGGGGTGGAAGCGCCCGCGGGGGAATCTCCTCTGCCCCACACATACCTCCTTCCCGCCGGATGGGCTTCTCAAACCGCCGGTCCCCTCTGTGAGAAAAGGAGGGCATTAGGGCGTGGGGAACGGGCAGACTGGCCCCACTGCATCCCCATCCAAAGTCCTGCCCCTCCCACTACGCACCGGTCGTCCCAACTCTGGCTGCGGTGGATTTTGACTCGGCCGCGCTGCCTCTCCCCCTCAATGCTTCTTGGTAAAGCCTCGCCTCTCCCTGCCTGCTTGTTTTGGGGGCAGACAGGGGACACGTCAGAGGCCGCCCGTTGGCCCTCATGGAAAGGAGGCGATGGGGCTCACCCCAAAGTCTCCTCACCTCGGCTCCGCGTGCTGCCTCTCCCTCGTGAGACCCCTGCGGGGGCCACCCCAGCCCCCTTGCCCATCAGCCTCATCACGGCCACGCTGTTCACGGACATGGAGAAGTTCCGCTGGAGGAGCCCAAAGGAGAGGAAAGAGGTGAGGGAGGGAAGGGCCAGGCTGTCGTCCGTCCGTCCCCCATGGCCATCCCCACGCCACCTGGGGCAGCAGCCCCCAAACTCACCTGCTCTTCTTCGGTCAACGGGACCAATGCCAGGGGCTGCAGGGGCTCCTCCTGCAGGATGGCAGAAAATTCCCCGTCTTGGATTTCGTCAGGGACCTGCTGGGAAAGGTGGGGAGGGGAAGCAAGAATGGTGGGGGCCCCTTGTGTGGACCGAGAGCAAAGCACTCTCCAAACTCGGAAACTTTTACAACTTCGACTCCCAGAATCCCTCAGCCAGCCATGGGGAATGCTGGGAGTTGAAGTCCACACGTTGCCCAGGTTGGAGACCCCCCCCTGACCGAGAGGACAGGGCAGTGTACTGTGTGCCCACTGCCCAGGGGTGCCCCAGAGACAGTCTCCCCAACCCCAGCTGGGCCCAGGCCCCCAGCTCCTACGTATGGCCAGTTCTCGGGCCTCCCGGGCTCACCTTGTTGTCCTTGACGTAAAGTGCTAGCATCTCTTCCCGTCCGTATCGGTACTCGGCTAGTTTGTACTTTGGCATGGCAGGGGAGGACGGCGGGGAAGCCACGCTGCCCCCACTGGAGAGTGCGCGGAGCCTGGGGGAAAAGAAGGCCGGTGTGAGACCAGAGCAGGAGGAGGAGGAGGAGGAAGAGGAGGAGGAAGAACAGGAGGAAGTGGAAGAGGAAGAGAAAGAGGAAGAGGAGGAGGAAGAGGAAGAGAAGGAGGAAGAAGAGGAAGAAGAGGAAGAGGAGGAAGAGGAAGAAAAGGAGGAAGAGGAGGAGGAGGAAGATGAAGAGGAGGAAAGGCCGGCCAGATTTACCCAGCCCAGAGCCTGGCAGCCTGGCAGCAGGGGGCAACTGTCATAGTAGGATGGCAAGACGAGAGCATTGGGGGGTGCGCATTGCCTTCTGGGTGCTGGCACGTGCACAATTTTTGACACAGGAGCCCAAAAAGGCATTAGCCGCCACTGGCATAGGGTCTCCTGCTTGAGCCCGAAAGCTTGGGAGGATAAAACTTTTTGGTTCCCGGGAGGACCGAGTCCGATGGGATCCTGCAAAGATGAGGCCTGTCATGCCCTTGGTAGAGTCGGACTCTGAGGGAGAGAAGGAACAGCCGACAGGGAGTGGAGGTGTGGCTCTCTGGAAGCTGTGGAGGTGGCTAGGGAAGGGCAGAGGCCGGCTGGGCAGTCAGGGGAAGAACCAGGCCCATAGGACAGGCAGGGAGGAACAGAGGAGAGCAACTTGGCTTGCGAGAGAGGAAACGGCCCTGATCCCCCTCATGGGTTGCAGCTGGGGAGACTAGTATACAAGAGAGACGGTTACAACACAGCATTGCCAGAAGCAAAGCATGTTTCTTTTGGGCTGAAGTTATCTTGGTTGGCATCCTTCCAACAGACTGTGCCTTGTTATCTGCCTGAAGTTGGTAAAGACTTCTCCTGTTCTGTTGTGGAAATTCCTTCATTGTAGCTTGTTTTGTTTTTTTATTTCACCTCTTATCTGCTCATTCAGTTCGGACCATACAGCTTTCTTTTGAAGACAATTTTTGAGGACGTTTTCTCTCCAACGGAGTATTACTGAACAGTGGGGCCAAGTTGGAGGCATTAAAGGACATTGATTTACATTTTGGATTGTGTTACACTACGGGTCATCACAAGGACGTGGAAATCTGAAGTGGCCATTTCCAGCTCCCTTCGGGGGTCTGGATCTCCCACTCACCCCCCAACCCCCACCCTCTTTCTGTAGGCCTGGCCCTACTCACCATTCTGGGCCGAAGTTCAGCATCTCGGCGGCCATCTTCCTGGTCCTGAGGGGGGCTTTCCGGCCGGCTGCGACGTTCTCCACTCTCTTCCTCAACGCCTTGGGGGAGACAGAGGCAGCCTGAGCGATGGAGGAGACTTCAAGGGAAAGGCAGAGGGGTTAGCTACCGTCACAGCCCGTCATTTCTCAAAGGGAACCCCCGAGAGGCGGGGGAGAAAAAAAAAAGGGGAGGGCAGCCCGGTCCCTGGGAAGGGGGACGGTGGCATGGAGGGGGTCGTTGGCACTGTGTCCCCCTGGGTCAGTTGGAGCAAAGGAAGGGTGTGCCTGCCCTCCTATAAAGTACCTTAAAACTCGGCTGTGACTCTCTCTCTCCCTCTGGCTTGCGGGGTGTGTGTTAGGAAGGCCTACAAAAGAGAAAAGGAGACCAATGGGCGATGCCAGCCTGGAGCTGCCAGATGGGGGAGCAAAACAAGCCAGCTTGCCCTTCCTTGCACCCTGCAGGCCAAGCCCTAGCAGAGGTCAAGGCCTATCAGCCCCTGGCCTGCAGGGCACCTGAAGGTTCATTTTTATTTATTAATATATTTTTATTGAGTTTCTTTTATTACATCATAAAACATCAAAATATCAACAGCCTTCTTGGCATCAATACAGGTTCTTGGTTTAAATGTCCTAATACATTATATTACATTTGTCTAATATTAAATAATAGCTTTAACTATGATTACTATTTATCTATTCTGTCCTTTGATTCAATTGTTGGAATATAAAGACAGATAGAATAACTCTACAAATTCCTCCATACCAAGTTTCTTTTATTGGATTATATTAGGTATCCTCAAGGTAACTCACAGTTATGTCGAGATGCATCTAATGTCCAATTCTTTGCATAGTTGAAATCATAGTGTAAAATGATAGTAATATTTCCCCTATTTCATCCCATAGTAGTAGAGCCAAAGGAGAGACGCCAGCATGAGGCTGGGGTCTGAGCAAGAGTGAAGAAATCTCCCCCAACCCACCAAGGGTCAATTCAGTGACCTATCAGGATTACAGATGTGGCCACATGACATGTTATGGGCCTTGGTGGCTCAGGCTGTTAATTGCCTGCACTTAAGTTCCAGCTGCCTACAACTGCTGTAGGCTCGAATCCCACCAGGCTCAAGGTTGACTCAGTCTTCCATCCTCTCAGGGTAGGTAAATTGAGGACCCAAGATTGTTGGGGGCAATTAGCTGACCTTGTAAAAATGCCGCTTAGTAATAAGCAGGCATATACAATGGAATGAAGGCTATTGCTGAGCACACTGGGTTGTATCCCAAAATTGTGCCTGAGTCTCTCGGAGAAGGGCGGCATATAAATGTAATTAAAAAAAAACAAACTACATTTCCCGGGATACCTTAACTACATTTACCATGATGCATTCCCTTAAGGGGACAGCTCCCAATTCCTAACTAACTATACCAATTCCCATTAACTATAACTGGCTGGACAGCACACTATTCTTATATCGTTGTATAATTTACAAAAGGATGTTTTACTTTCTTAAGGATTATTCCAGTTAGATTTCTTGTCTGACTTCTTAGTTCTGTTTGTTAACCATTTAGGTTCATTTTTATTTTATCTTTTCTTCCCTAGACAGATATCCGTCATTGAGGGGAATCACCCTGGAATCAGGGTGGCACCAAGGAGCCCCACCTTTGCTGATAAAAAAATAAACTCTTTTATGATCCCTCTTCATGCCAAGAGCTATTTTTGTAACCGGCAAAACGACCTTACGGATCGCTTATCTCAAAAGAGAGAGGGAAGGGGGGGGAAGCAAGATAAAGAGATCAAAATAAATCACGCTTGTTGTGCTGGCCAAGGTTTACAAAGTTAACTAGGGCTCATAGAGTGGTCCTGGACTTACAACCGGTCGTTTTAGCGGGGTAGGAATATACCCTAGGGCAGAAGCCACTGCGGAGGGCAGCGTCGTAGCCTCAGGCCCTTTCTAAACCCGGACTCTGGCTACTACTCACCTGATGGAGTCTGTGTGTGGGGGCTGCCCCTTGGCAGGAGGGAAGCTGGCAGAAAAGAGCAAGGGGAAGGAAGGAAGGAAGGAAGGAAGGAAGGAAGGAAGGAAGGAAGGGAGGGAAGGAGGCAGGGAGGGAGGGAGGGTCAGCTTCTTCCTCCTCCTCCTCCCTCAGCAGGCACGATCCCACCGAAGCGACTTCTGGTGTCCGGCGTAGCCGGAGAAGAAAGCCGTTTGGCTTGCCCCCCCCAACCAAGGATGAAGCCCAGCGGCTCAACTCCCATCAACGGAACACTCTGGAAAAGAGGAGGAGGGAGGGTTAAAGGGGCAGGTGGGCCTTCTCCTGCAGGCCCCCAGGGAGGAAGGTGGGCCGAAGACCCCCTGCCTTAGAAGCCTGGGGAGAGACCAAGGGGAGATACCCCCCAGTGCCCTTTCTCGAGAGCAGCAACGGAACGTGGCCCAGGGAGTATGCAACAAGCATGCGCGATGTTCCAATGGCCCCTAGCCGGACAGTTAGATTCCACGTCTCTCCATTGCCAGCTTTCCCCATCAAAGCAAAACCATCAAGAGCCCGGTGGGGAAGGCTCCACCCAGGGACCGTGAGTTCTAGTTCCACCTAGGGCATGAAAGGAAGACGGGGGACGGGGGCCTTGAAGTGACTGGCCCAATGTCACCCAGCCGGCTTAAGGCAGGACTGGAACTCACCGTCTCCCGGTGATTGGCCCAAAGTCACCCAGTTGGCTTTCACAGCGAAGGTGGGACTAGAACTCACCGTCTCCCGGTGATTGGCCCAAAGTCACCCAGTTGGCTTTCACAGCTAAGGCGGGACTAGAACTCACCGTCTCCTGGTGATTGGCCCAAAGTCACCCAAGTTGGCTTTCAGAGGTAAGGCAGGACTAGAACTCAACTGTCTCCCAGTGATTGGCCCAAAGTCACCCAGTTGGTTTTCAGAGCTAAGGCAGGACTAGAATTCACCATCTCCTGGTGATTGGCCCAAAGTCACCCAGTTGGCTTTCACAGCTAAGGCGGGACTAGAACTCACCGTCTCCCGGTGATTGGCCCAAGTCACCTTGAGCTCAGAACGAGGGAGCCCAGAGGCCGCAGCTGCCACCTTCTTCTTCCTCCTAACCTAACCCACCTGGTCTGACCCAAGCACGGTTCCCTGAGAGCAAACACGAGACAATGGTACCAGCACCACCTTTGAATGTTTCATTTATGAATCCCGTTCCTTTTGCGGATAAAAGGCTGCTTGCAACTAATAAGACTAGTAACTTGCCAAGTTTTTGCAAGGCTGCCAAGAACACTGGATCAAGTTCCTCAACAATACATCAGAGTCTCTTAAACACCAACTCAGATATTCTTAACGTCCACCAGGCTCGAATGCAAAAACTTCTTTGCTTCCTGCAAAGAACACCAAACAGAGATAAAAGCAAAACCTTTGAATGCTTCTCAGTGAATTCTGTTCATTCACAGTTAAAAGGCTATTAAAACTAATTGTCCCCGATAAGAACGAGCTTTGCCAAGGTGGTGCAAGGCTGCCAAGAACACTAGATAAAATTACTAAGAAATATTTCAAACAGAAAGAGTCTCCAAACACCAACCAAAATATTCCGAACTTCCACAAGGCTTGAAGGGCAAGAACTTCTTTGCTTCCTGCAAAGAACTCCGGTTTCTCAGGCTGGCTTTTATCCCTTAAGGGAGGGGCCATTACCTTGCAGCCTCACTCCCGAGTCGTCTGTGCTGCTGCAGCTGCTCTTTCCTTCAAGCAGCCCTGCTGGGCATGGACTCCTCAGGGGCCTCTTCATACTGCTGCCAGCCTCCACAAGCTCCGAAGGCAACACTCCACTCCTGGCCCCATCCCTGCCTCTCACGCAGGGCCCTCATCTCTCTGAGGCCTCAACTGTCCGCACCTGCTGCTGGCGAAGCACAACACCCACAGCGATGTGTTCCCGCTTGCTCTAACCAATCTGCTTCCGCTGCCAGAGAAGTCTGGGCTCTTATTTGTGCAAGAAGGAAGCCCGTCCTCCTGCTCAACAGGCCGTTCTGGTGGGCTACACAAAGATCTGGAGAACATGCCAGAACAGAGCACGACGCTGGCAACTATGGCAAGAGGACGATGGAAGCCTTTCAGCACAAGGAGGCTCATGCCATCCTTAATTCTTGAACGAAGACACTCTAAGAGGGCGTTACTCCACGGTGTTGGCAGTTGTTAAGACTTGGGGACTTCGAGTCCCAGAATTCCCCAGCCAGCATGTTAAGGAAGGTCTTTCGTTGTGGCCATTCTACCAACTGAATCCAGCGATGGCCCATATTTTTACCATCTTATAAAGAAATCTGAGGTGCAGGTAAACTATGTCAGGGCGTTCCCCCAATCTATTAAATAACTCTTTCAGAGTTCTCTCTCTCTCTCTCTCCATATCTATCTATATCTATCTATCTATCTATCTATCTATCTATCTATCTATCTCTATCTCCACCCATCCATCCATCCATCCATCTTAGTATTAACATTCAAAGTCCACGAGACATGGGTCCGGTTATTTGAGGAGCGCCTACTGCCGGCATCAATACCAACCGCCCTGTATGAACAGGCAGGGACTCGGGTGCGTCTGCACTCAGTGTCGGCTGGCGGGCCCGAGAAGGGCCTACTCATGCTCCCACTCTTGGAACCAACTGCCTCTGGGGCTCTGCCTGGCCCCTGATCTCCCACCTTCTGTCGTGACCTAAAAACTTGGCTGTTTGAACAGGCTGGGCTGTGCTGACTCGGGGTTTTATATGTATTATGGGATTTTTAGTTTAATTCGGCTTGCTGTAATTTAATTCTATTTTAGTTAACTTAATTTATTGTATCGTTTTATCTGTGAGCACCAGTCCTTCTAGAGAGGGGCATACAAGTCGAATAAATAAATAAATAAATAAATAAATAAATAAATAAATAATCTCCATCATCCATCCATCCATCCATCCATATCTATCTCCATCCATCCATCCATCTATATCTATCTCCATCCATCCATCCATCTCTATCTCCATCCATCCATCCATCCATATCTATCTCCCTCCATCCATCCATCCCTCCATCCATATCTATCTCCCTCCATCCATCCATCTATATCTATCTCCAACCATCCATCCATCCATCCATCCATCCATCCATCTATATCTATCTCCATCCATCCATCCATCCATCCATCTCCATGCATGCATTTCTGGAGTAGGACATCCTAAGAGGTCCAGGCTGTACAATAGAGCAAGAAGGGGTGTCCAACCTTGGCAACTTTTAAGACTTGGGGACTTCAAACTCCCAGAATTGCCCAGCCAGCTAGGTTGCCTGGGGAATTCTGGGAACTGAAGTCCAGATGTCTTAAAGCTGGCCACGGTGAGAAATCCTCACGTGTCTAGGGTTAAGAGCAACTTGAGATGGGCTGGAAGAGCAATGATGATGATCAAAGGCCTGGAGACTAAAACACCTATGAAGAATGGCTGCAGGTTTGGGGTCTGGCTAGTGTAAAGAAAAGAAGAATTAGGGGTGACATGATAGCGGTATGCCAGTATTTGAGGGACTGCCCCAAAGAAGAGGGTGGGGTCAAATCATTCTCCAAAGCACCAGAAGGCAGGACAAGAAACAACTAATGGAAACTAACCAAAGAGAGAAGCAAGCAGGAATTAAAGAGAAGCTTCCTTGCAGTGAGGACAATTAACCAGTGGAACAGAAGTTGCCTCCAGAAATTGTGGATGCTCCATCACTGCAGGTTTTAAAAGAAGGGACTGGACAATCATTTATCTAAAATGGTGTAAGTTCTCCTGTTTGAGCAGGGGGCTTGCCTAGAAGACCTCTGAGGTCCCTTTCAGCCCTATTCTATTCTATTCTGTATATTCTCTATTCCTATTTTATTCTGTATATTCTCTATTCTAATTCTTATTCTATTTCTATTCTATTCTGTATATTCTCTAATTCTTATTCTATTCCTATTCTATTCTGTATATTCTTCTCTATTCTAATTATAATTCTATTCCTATTCTATTCTGTATATTCTTCTCTATTCTAATTCTTATTCTATTCCTATTCTATTATGTATATTCTCTATTCTAATTCTTATTCTATTCCTATTCTATTCTCAAATGGTTTTATTGTAAAGCAGTAAAGAAGGAAATTCTCTTATCTGATCAGTAAACCCATAATATAAGCAAGCAAAAAGCTGTTTGCTCTCTCTTTTTTTTAAATCAGAAGTTAAAAGATTTTGGGGTGGCCTAACAATACAACAGAAAGGAAAACAAGTTTAGGAGATTATTCTGAGATTATGCTGTCGCTGCGGATTGAAATTTGGAAATGGCGCTCCAACTCTGGTGCTTGTGACATCTACCCCCCCCCCCAAAAAAGTCCCACTTTGTGCCTGTTTTATTTGGCATATTTATACGTGGAACATGCTGGACAGAGTTCTGAACTCAAAGGAGAGAAAATGGGCATTGGTACTTACTGATACGCCCTTTTCGGGAGCTGCACAGCATCCAGGCAGTGGGAGGTGCTTAGTCTCTCGCTCTGATAGGCTGGGCTTTACTGAAGGACGTTTGACTCCTCCTCTCCTCCGCACGCCCCCAGTTTAGCGAAGACTAAGGGCCGCCAACACCGAGCCACAGAGTAGACCCAAAGCTATCTCAAAGTCAACGAGGACACGAGGTCGGAACAGGAAGAACCCACCCCAGACGGAAAGGAAGAAAGGGAGGGGCTGGATGCTTGCCTGCCTCCCCGAGAAAGGGCGACAGGTAAGTACCAACGCCCATTCTCCAGCGAGCTGCTCTGAGCATCCAGGCAGTGGGACATACCAAAGCTGGGCCTGTCCTACGGGAGGGACTCCGCCTGGGCCGAAGACACCCCCGGGCTGAGGGACCCTGCAACACTCTCCTGCCAAAGGAAGCGCCAGTCAAGCAAAGACGCCAACCTTGTAATGCCGGACAAATGGCGATGGCGCAGGCCCAGTGGCTGCTCTGCAGATCTCGGAGATAGGAGCCTGAGTGGCCCAGGCAGACGAGCGCACGCGATAGAGTGGGCGGTGATACCGAAGGCACTGGTTGCAATAGTGGCCCGCAAACCAGCCACCAATGGTAGAGGAAGACACTTTCCCTTGGGAGGTTGGACTAAAGGAAACAAATAGAGCCTCAGACTTCAAACGAGCTGTACGCAAGGTAGACACAGAGCCCCTGCGGACGCCCAGACGATGCCACTGGTGTTCCAGGTCGTGAGAAGGCTGCGGACAGAAGTTTGGAAGAACCAGCTCCGCGCCTGTGGAAGGCCAATTCACCTCGCATGAAGGTCGGATCAGGACGCAACACCACCCTGTCAGAGTGGAACGCAGAGATCGCTACGCGACCAAGGCGGCAACCTCAGAGATGCGCCGGTGGGCGAATCGCGACCAGAAAAACAACCTTATAGGTTAGGAATTGGAGGCTGATGGACTTTCAGGGCTCAAAGGATCCTTTGTGAGAGATGCAAGAACCAAGGAGAGGTCCCATGATGGAAAACGGTAGACCACAGGAGGGCACGTCGCTACCAAGAAAAGCCCTGATTCAAGGATGAGTGCAAACGGAAGAAGGCCAGGCCATGCACCACAGACGCAATGGTTGCCACCTGACGCTTAGAATGTTGGGCAGAGGCCCTTGTCTAAGCCTGCCTGAAGAAAATCCAACACCTGGAGCCACTGATGGAAGAAACGATCCGCCATGGGAGCAACACCATGTAGAGAAGGACTTCCACGCAGGCCTCATATATCC
>SOZL01000435.1:16249-37067 GCA_009733165.1 Naja naja | reverse complement strand
CAGTGGCACAGCTGTTGGACTTTGCAGGAGGGACTTGATAAGGGGCTATCCCCTAACACTCTGTGCCGCCAAGTGGCAGCACTGCCACAGTCATATCTTTTGGGAGTTTCGTTCAGTCTCAACACCCTAGGGTCCACAGTTTTTCTGCGAGGTGCCACCAATTTCGGCCACCAGTTGTCCAACTTGGGACCTAAACAAAGTTCTGTCAGCACTCTCCAAGACTCCCTTGAACCCTTGAGGACCATCAATTTACAACTCCTGGCGTATAAAAGATGGCATTTCTGGCGCGATTACTTCAGCGCGAGAATATCAGAACTGGCTGCTTTGTCAATCGCAAGGACCTCGTGTTCCACTTTCGGTTCAGAAGGTAGTCCTCAGGCCTGATCCCACATTTGTCCCTAAAGTCAATGCCTTCCATAGGGCTCAAGATCTGGTCCTTCCAAATTTTTGTCCCAACCAGGTCACCGTCTGGAGCGACAATGGCATCACCTGGATGTGCGCCCGAGCCTTGCGCATTTACGCCTAGCGCGACCTTCCGAAGATGGAGGCCCTTTTGTCTCCTTTCTCCCTAGGTCCCAGGGCCACAAAGTGTCTTCTTCCACAATTGGCGTTGGCAGGGGCTTGATAAGCGAAATCTTATGAGACTCAAACAGTACCTGTGCCAGCGGGCATCACAGCCCACTCAACACGTGGTGCCGCAAGCATCGTGCGCCTGGAGCCTCAGGCTAATCAGCCGGATAATGGGGTATGTGAATCCTTAAGCCCTTCATCATTAACTATAAGGTGGAAGGTTTGCCTCTGCTGAGGACGTTTGTGGGAGGGTTTTACAACAGGTACATAGGGACCGAGTAGGTTTAGTACCAAGACGGCATCCCTCCTGTGGACATCGCTAGCTTTGGTATGTCCCACTTCTGGATGCTCCAGACAGCTTCGGGAGAAAGTTGGTACTTTGATGAGCCATTCTCCATGAGCTGCAAAGAATCCAGCCATCCCCTTTCCGTCTGGGGGCCGTTTTCTCTGCTCGGCCAAATGTTTTTGTAGTCGGTGAAGTGTTGGCAGGCTTGCCACTCGACCGCCAAAAACTGGGGCGTTAGGATGGAGTGACAAGAGGAGGAGCGTCCCAGTATGATTTTGCCCAGCCTGCTTTGCGAGACTCCGAGCACCTCCCACTTCTGGATGCTCTTAGCAGCTCATGGAGAATGGGCGTATCAGGTAAGTACCAACGCCCTTTTCCATTCGTTGTTTCTTGTCTTCCCTTCTGGTGCTTTGGAGAATGATTTGACCCCACCCTCTTCTTTGGGGCAGCCCCTCAAATGCTGGCATACCTCTATCATGTCACCCCTAATTCTTCTTTTCTTTAGACTAGCCAGACCCAAAACTTGCAGCCATTCTTCATAGGTTTTTTAGTCTCCAGGCCTTTGATCATCATCATTGCTCTTCCAGCCCATCTCAAGTTGCTCTTAACCCTAGACGCATGAGGATTTCTCACCGTGGCCAGCTTTAAGACATGTGGACTTCAGTTTCCAGAATTCCCCAGGCAGCCTAGCTGGCTGGGCAATTCTGGGAGTTTGAAGTCCCCAAGTCTTAAAAGTTGCCAAGGTTGGACACCCCTTCTTGCTCTATTGCACAGCCTGGACCTCTTAGGATGTCCTACTCCAGAAATGCATGGATGGAGATGGATGGATGGATGAAGATAGATATAGATGGATGGATGGCTGGATGGATGGAGATAGATATAGATGGATGGTTGGATGGATGGAGATAGAGATGGATGGATGGATGGTTGGAGATATAGATGGATGGATGGATGGAGATAGATATAGATGGATGGATGGATGGAGGGATGGATGGATGGAGATAGATGTGGATGGGATGGATGGATGGATGGAGATAGATATAGATGGATGGATGGATGGAATATATAGATGGATGGATGGAGATAGAGATAGATAGATAGATAGATAGATAGATAGATAGATAGATGGAGATAGATAGATAGATAGATAGATAGATAGATATAGATATATAACTCTGAAAGAGTTATTTAATAGATTGGGGGAATGCCCTGACATAGTGTACCTGCACCTCAGATTTCTTTATAAGATGGTAAAAATATGGGCCATCGCTGGATTCAGTTGGTAGAATGGCCTGGCGAAAGGACCTTCCTTAACATGCTGGCTGGGGAATTCTGGGACTCCAAGTCCCAAGTCACAACCTGCCAACATTGGAGTACTTCTAGAGTGTCTTCGTTGAAGAATCAAGGATGGCATAAGCCTTGTGCTGAAAGGCTTCCATCGTCCTCTTGCCATAGTTGCCAGTGTTGTGCTCTGTTCTGGCATGTTCTTGCTCCAGGAGTCCAGATCTTTGTGTAGCCCACCAGAACAGGGCCTGTTGAGCAGGAGGACGGGCTTCCTTCTTGCACAAATCCTAGAAGAGCCCAGACTTCTCTGGCAGCAGAAGCAAAGTGGTTAGAGCAGGTGGGAAGACATCGCTGTGGGTGTTGTGCTTCGCCGGCAGCAGGTGCGGACGGCTGAGGCTTTGGAGAGACAAGAGCCCTGCGTGTGAGGCAGGGATGAGGCCAGGAGTGGAGTGCTGCCTTCGGAGCTTGTGGAGGCTGGCAGCAGTGATGAAGAGGCCCCCAAGGAGTCCATGCCCAGCAGGGCTGCTTGAAGGAAAGAGCAGCTGCAGCAGCACAGGCGACTCGGGAGTGAGGCTGCAAGGTAATGGCACCTCCCTTAAGGGATAAAAGCCAGCCTGAGAAACCAGAGTTCTTTGCAGGAAGCAAAGAAGTTCTTGCCCTTCAAGCCTTATGGAAGTTCGGAATATCTTGGTTGGTGTTTGGAGACTCTTTGTGTTTGAAATATTTCTTAGTAATTTTATCTAGTGTTCTTGGCAGCCTTGCACCACCTTAAAGCAAACTCGGGGGACAATTAGTTTTAATAGCCTTTTAACTGTGAATGAACGGAATTCACCGAGAAGCATTCAAAGATTTT
Source organism: Naja naja (assembly GCA_009733165.1). Taxonomy (NCBI): domain Eukaryota; kingdom Metazoa; phylum Chordata; class Lepidosauria; order Squamata; family Elapidae; genus Naja; species Naja naja. The sequence goes on along the minus strand of SOZL01000435.1, from coordinate 34,074 downwards.
GCTTTTATCTCTGTTTGGTGTTCTTTGCAGGAAGCAAGGAAGCTTTTGCATTCGAGCCTGGTGGACATTAAGAATATCTGAGTGGGTGTTTAAGAGACTCTTTGATGTATTGTTAAGGAACTTGATCTGGTGTTCTTGGCAGCCTTGCAAAAACTTGGCAAGTTACTAGTCTTATTAGTTGCAAGCAGCCTTTTATCCGCGAAAGGAACGGGATTCCTAAATGAAACTTTCAAAGGTGGTGTTGGTACCATTGTCTCGTGTTTGCTCTCAGGGAACCGGGCTTGGGTCAGACCAGGTGGGTTAGCTTAGGAGGAAGAAGAAGGTGGCAGCCGCGGCCTCTGGGCTTCCTGGTTCTGAGCTCAAGGTGACTTTGGGCCAATCACCAGGAGATGGTGAGTTCTACTCCCGCCTTAGCTGTGAAAGCCAACTGGGTGACTTTGGGCCAATCACCAGGAGACGGTGAGTTCCAGTCCTGCCTTAAGCTGACTGGGTGACATTGGGCCAGTCACTTCAAGGCCCACCTTCTTTCATGCCCTAGGTGGAACTAGAACTCACGGTCTCCGCTGGCTTCCCGGGCTCTAGATGGTTTTGCTTTGATGGGGAAAGCTGGCAATGGAGAGACGTGGAATCTAACTGTCTGGCTAGGGGCCATTGGGCGTTAGCGTGCTGGATTCGTACTCCTGGGCCATGTTCATGGCTGCTCTCGAGGGCACTGGGGGTATCTCCCCTTCCAGGCTCCCCAGGCTTCTAAGGCAGGGGGTCTTCAGCCCACCTTCCTCCCTGGGCGCCTGCAGGAGAAGGCCCACCTGCGCCCAACCCTCCCTCCTCCTCTTTTCCAGGCGTTCCATTGATGGGGTGTCGGCAGCTGGGCTTCATCCTCAGTCGGGGGGGGCCCCAAGCCAAACGGCTTTCTTCTCCGGCTACCCCGGACTCCAGAAGCTGCTTCGGTGGGATCGTGCCTGCTGAGGGAGGAGGAGGAGGAAGAGGCTGACCCTCCTCCTCCTCCTCCTCCCTCTCCTTCCTTCCTTCCTTCCCTCCCTCCTCCTTCCTTCCTTCCTTCCTTCCTTCCTTCCTTCCTTCCTTCCTTCCTTCTTCGTCTTTCCTTCCTTTCCTTCCTTCCCCTTGCTCTTTTCTGCCAGCTTCCCTCCTCCTGCCAAGGGGCAGCCCCCACACACAGACTCTGTCAGGTGAGTAGTAGCCAGCGTCCAGGTTTAGAAAGGGCCTAAGGCTACGACGGTGCCCTCCACAGTGGCTTCTGCCCTAGGATATATTCCTACCCTGCTAAAACAACCAGTTGTAAGTCCAGGACCACCTCCTACTCTATGAGCCCTAGTTAACTTTGTAAACCTTGGCCAGCAAAACAAGCGTGATTTATTTTGATCTCTTTATCTTACTTCCCCCACCCTTCCCTCTCTCTTTTGAGATAAGCGATCCGTAAGGTCGTTTTGCCGGTTACAAATGTAGCTCTTGGCATGGAAAGGGATCATAAAAGAGTTTATTTTTTTATCAGCAAAGGTGGGGCTCCTTGGTGCCACCCTGACTCCAGGGCGATTCCCCTCAATGACGGATATCTGTCTAGGGAAGAAAAGATAAAATAAAATAAAAATGAACCTAAATGGTTAACAAACAGAACTAAGAAGTCAGACAAGAAATCTAACTGGAATAATCCTTAAGAAAGTAAAACATCCTTTTGTAAATTATACAACAACATAAGAATAGTGTACTGTCCAGCCAGTTATAGTTAATGGGAATTGGTATAGTTAGGAATTGGGAGCTGTCCCCTTGAGGGAATGCATCATGGTAAATGTAGTTAAGGTATCCTGGGAAATGTAGTTCATGTCATGTGGCCACATCTGTAATCCTGATTGGTCACTGAATTGACCCTTGGTGGGTTGGGGGAGGTTTCTTCACTCTTGCTCGGACCCCAGCCTCATGCTGGCATCTCCTTTGGCTCTACTACTATGGGATGAAATAGGGGAAAGATTACTATCATTTTACACTATGATTTCAACTATGCAAAGAATTGGACATTAGATCCATCTCGACACAACTGTGAGTTACCTTGAGGATACCTAATATAATCCAATAAAAGAAACTTGGTATGGAAGAATTTGTAGTGTTATTCTATCTGTCTTTATATTCAACAATTGAATCAAAGGACAGAATAGATAAATAGTAATCATAGTTAAAGCTATTATTTAATATTAGACAAATGTAATATAATGTATTAGGACATTTAGACCAAGAACCTGTATCAATGCCAAGAAGGCTGTTGATATTATAATGTTTTATGATGTAATAAAAGAAACTCAATAAAAATATATTAATAAATAAAAATGAACCTTCAGGTGCCCTGCAGGCCAGGGGCTGATGGGCCTTGACCTCTGCTAGGGCTTGGCCTGCAGGGTGCAAGGAAGGGCAAGCTGACTTGTTTTGCTCCCCCATCTGGCAGCTCCAGGCTGGCATTGCCCATTGGTCTCCTTTCCTCTTTTGTAGGCCTTCCTAACACACACACACACACACACACACACCAAGCCAGAGGGAGAGAGAGAGTCACAGCCGAGTTTTAAGGTACTTTATAGGAGGGCATGCACACCCTTCCTTTGCTCCAACTGACCCAGGGAGGCACAGTGCCACCGTCCCCCTTCCCAGGGACCGGGCTGCCCTGCCCTTCTTTTTTTCTCCCCCGCCTCTCTGGGGTTCCCTTTGAGAAACAACGGGCTGTGGCGGTAGCTAACCCCTCTGCCTTTCCCTTGAAGGTCTCCTCCATCGCTCGGGCCATCTCCGTCTCCCCCAAGGCATCGAGGAAGAGAGCGGAGAACGTCACAGCCGGCTGGAAAGCCCCCCTCAGGACCAGGAGGATGGCTGCCGAGATGCTGAACTTTGGCCCAGAATGGTGAGTAGGGCCAGCCCTACAGAAAGAGGGTGGGGCTTGGGGGGTGAGTGAGAGATCCAGATCCCCGGAAAGGAGCTGGAAATGGCCACTTCAGATTTCCACGCCCTTGTGATGACCCGGAGTGTAACACAATCCAAAACGTAAATCAATGTCCTTTAATGCCTCCAACTTGGCCCCTCCGTTCAGTAATACTCCGTTGGAGAGAAAACGTCTTCAAAAATCATCTTCAAAAGAAAGCCATACGGTCCAAACTGAATGAGCAGATAAGAGGTGAAATAAAAAACCAAAACAAACTACAATGAAGGAATTTCCACAACGGACCAGGAGAAGTCATTACCAACTTCAAGCAGATAACAAGGCACAGTCTGTTGGAAGGATGCCAACCAAGATAACTTCAGCCCAAAAGAAACATGCTTTGCTTCTGGCAACGCTGTGTTGTAATTGTCTCTCTTATATACTAGTCTCCCCAGCTGCAACCCATGAGGGGGATCAGGGCCGTTTCCTCTCTCGCAAGCCAAGTTGCTCCCTTCTCCGTTCCTCCCTGCCTGTCCTAGGATAAGGAGGTTCTTCCCCTGACTGCCCAGCCGGCCTCTGCCCTTCCCTAGCCGCCTCCACAACTTCCAGAGAGCCACATCTCCACTCCCTGTCGGCTGTTCCTCCTCTCCCTCAGAGTCCGACTCTACCAAGGGCATGACAGGCCTCATCTTTGCAGGATCCCATCGGACTCGGTCCCCCCGGGGACCAAAAAGTTTTATCCTCCCAAGCTTTCGGGATCAAGCAGGAGACCCTACGCCAGTGGCGGCTAATGCCTTTTTGGGCTCCTGTGTCAAAAATTGTGCATGTGCCAGCACCCAGAAGGCAATGCACGCGCCCCCCACGCCCCCTATGCATGCATGCGCAATCCCCTGTCTCGTCTTGCCATCCCACTCTGCCAGTTGCCCCCTGCTGCCAGGCTCCAGGCTGGGCAAATCTGGCCGGCCTTTCCTCCTCTTCCTCTTCCTCCTCCTCCTCCTCTTCCTCCTTTTCTTCTTCTTCCTCTTCCTCCTCTTCCTCCTCTTCCTCTTCCTCCTCCTTCTCTTCCTCCTGTTCTTCCTCTTCCTCTTCTTCCTCCTCTTCCTCCCCCTCCTCTTCCTCCTCCTGCTCTGGTCTCACGCCGGCCTTCTTTTCCCCCAGGCTCCGCGCACTCTCCAGTGGGGGCAGCGTGGCTTCCCCGCCGTCCTCCCCTGCCATGCCAAAGTACAAACTAGCCGAGTACCGATATGGGCGGGAAGAGATGCTAGCACTTTACGTCAAGGACAACAAGGTGAGCCCGGGAGGCCCAAGAACTGGCCATACATAGGAGCTGGGGGCCTGGGCCCGGCTGGGGTTGGGGAGACTGTCTCTGGGGCACCCTTGGAGGAAGCTCTGGGCAGTGGGCACACAGTATACTGTCCTGTCCTCTCGGTCAGGGGGGGTCTCCAACCTGGGCAGTGTATGGACTTCAATTCCCAGCATTCCCCATGGCTGGCTGAGGGATTCTGGGAGTCCACAAGTTGTAAAAGTTTCCGAGTTTGGAGAGCCCTTTGCTCTCGGTCCACACAAGGGGCCCCCACCATTCTTGCTTCCCCCCCTTTTCCTGGCAGGTCCCTGACGAAATCCAAGACCGGGAATTTTCTGCCATCCTGCAAGAGGAGCCCCTGCAGCCCCTGGCGTTGGTCCCATTGACCGAAGAAGAGCAGGTGAGTTTGGGGGCTGCTGCCCCGGGTGGTGTAGGGATGGCCGTGGGGGGACGGACGGATGACAGCCTGGCCCTTCCCTCTCTCACCTCTTTCCTCTCCTTTGGGCTCCTCCAGCGGAACTTCTCCATGTCCGTGAACAGCGTGGCCGTGATGAGGCTGATGGGCAAGGGGGCTGGGGTGGCCCCCGCTGGGGTCTCCGCGAGAGGCAGCCGCGAGCAGTGAGGAGACTTTGGGGTGAGCCCCATCGCCTCCTTTCCATGAAGGCCAGCAGGCAGCCTCTGACGTGTCTCCTGTCTGCCCCCCTGCCCCCCAAAACAAGCAGGCCGCGGGCGAGGCGAGAGTGGCTTTTACCAAAGAAGCATTGAGGAGGCGGAAGGCAGCGCCTTCGGCCGAGGTGGAGTCCGCGAAATCCACCGCAGCCAGAGTTGGGATGACCGGTGCGTAGTAGGAGGGGTGGGTGGGATTTTGGACCGGGATGCAGTGGGGCCAGCCTGCCCGTTCCCTGCGCCCTAATACCCTCCTTTTCTCACAGAGGGGACCGGCGGTTTGAGAAGCCCATCCGGCGGGAAGGAGGTATGTGTGGGGCAGAGGAGATTCCCAGGCCTTCCACCCCCGGAAGGCTGGCGGGTGCTCTCTTTCTAGCCGGGCCCCTTTGAGGGAGGGGCTCCCTCAACCGCAAAGACTTGCCCTTCCGGACAGTGACAACTGGGCGCCGCGTGAGCATGAGGAGGAGGAGGAAAAGAGGCGGCAATGAGGTGGGTCGGGAGGAAGCTGGCGGCAAGGGGGTCCCGAGAGAGTGAGCGCTGGCGGTCGGCCAGCCCAGGTGAGACACTAGCAAATCGTTAGTCCCCAAACCCTTTTTTCTTTATTTCAATGGCTGTGAATTTTAGTCATTCGAAGCCCGTAACGAGTCGGAAAGTTTGTAAATAGTCCCACAGAAGTCTGCCAAAGTCCTTCGGGAGAAGTCTGATCAGCACCCACCTCTGTTCTCCTTGAAATGCTGCCAACGACTAAATGTCCAATTAGTTATCCAAGGCCAAAACAGAGCACAAATTCAATACCGAGCTTCAGGTTTTAAACCGATCGGAATGAACAAAGTTGCTTCCTGCAGGGGCTTCTGTCCCTTTGTTCTTCCTTTATGTCTTAGGGGAGGGGCCAATCACCTCCAAGCCTAACTCCCCAAGTCGCCCCTTTTGTCTTAACTGTTCTTGCCTTCTGGCAGCTCTGTGCACATGCACAATGAGGCTCCTGCTGTTCCTCTTCCTCGCTGCTGTCAGATTCTGAAGGCTCCGGAGTCTGCATATAACTCCCATGGCCTTGGCCTCATCTCTGTCAGACGCAGATCCCTCATCCGAGTCCTCCCCAGACTCCAGGACTGGCCCATGTTCCTCCCCACTCTGTGACTCTGCTGCCATCTCCGCAGGCTTCCGGCGGACCACAACATCCTCCTTGGGGCTCGTAGTCCTGGCTCCCAAGGGAGGGACCCTCCTCTGGCCAATATAGCTGGTCCTTGACTTAACCATTCATTTAGCAACCGTCTGAAGTTAAGAATGGCACTTAAAAATGGTACTTATGAACTGTTGCAGCATCCCCCGTGGTCCCATAATTAAAATTCATATGCTTGGCAACGGACACGTCCTTATCTCGGGCGTCGCACAATCCCCTTTTGTGACCTTGGGACAATGTATCAGGGCTCCAGCTGTTCCCCTAATTACATCATGAGCCTCGAGCCAAGCTTTTCAAAAACTTCAAAGGATTTATTAGTGAACATGTCGGCATGACCTGTATGTAGCTGACTCTGAGACATGTAATATACTGTCACCTCTGACCCAGTTTTCCCCCCCCACCCCTCTGGGTGTAACATCATTCATATTCTCCAACTGAAACACGTTCATAGCTGAGAGTCAAGCAATCACATTCTCCAACTAGGGATTCATATTCTCCAGCTGAAACACGTTCATAGCTGAGAGCCAACAATCACATTCTCCAACTAGGGATTCATATTCTCCAACCGGAACACCTTCATAGCTGAGCATCAACAATCACATTCTCCAAATAGGGATTCATATTCTCCAATCGAAACACCTTCATAGCTGACCATCAACAATCACATTCTCCAACTAGGGATTCATATTCTCCAACCGGAACACTTTCATAGCTGAGCATCAACAATCACATTCTCCAACTAGGGATTCATATTCTCCAACTGAAACACGTTCATAGCTGAGAGTCACCAATCACATTCTCCAACTAGGGATTTTCCCAGCAGAAATTCCGATAGCTTAGTTACAATCTTTGCATGATAAGAATGGAATTCACTTTCGGTTTTTAAACTGCCGCACTGCTCTTTCCAATCCCCGCCCCTCCAACTTCTGTTCTTGACAACCCTAAAGCAGGCATAGAAATGTTTTATAAGTTGACCTCGATGGGGGAAGCTAGATTGACTTAACAACTCGGTGACTCACTTAACAAAGTGCAGTGATTCACTTAACAAACAGGGCAAGAACTCACCGAACAGCTGTCTCAACAACAGAAACGTTGGGCTGAATTGGATCCGTCAGTCAAGGACTACCTGCGCTTTCAACCTCCTTGCCTTCCCCTTTAGACGGAGGGCCTCGCTCGGCCGGCTGGCGGGAGCATGGTGGGGACGGCCGCCGGCGGAAGTTCGACTTCGACTTCCGAGAACGCGAGGAGGAGCCGCGGGGGGGACGCCGCCATCGGCAGAGCAGCGACAGCTTTGAGGAGGAGAAGGATGGGCTGCCTGAGTGGTGCCTGGAGGACGAGGAAGAGGAGATGGGCACGTTTGACTCCTCGGGGGCCTTCATGTCCCTCAAGGTAGGGTCTGGGGTGGCATCTTGGGGGTGGCATCTGCAGACCCTTCCTGTTCTGACCCAAACCTTGCTCCAAGGAAACAAACACCAAACAGAGATAAAAAATCTTTTAATGTTTCTCTGCTAATTCTGTTCATTCACGATTAAAACTAATGGCCTCTGATAAGAACGAGCCTTGCCAAGGTGGTGCAAGGCTGCCAAGAACACTAGAGAAAGTTACTAAGAAATATTTTAAACACAGTCTCCAAACACCAACCAAGATATTCCAAACTTCCACAAAGCTTGAAGGGCAAGAACTTCTTTGCTGCCTGCAAAGAACTCTGGTTACTCAGGCTGGCTTTTATCCCTTAAGGGAGGGGCCATTACCTTGCAGCCTTACTCCTGAGTCGCCCGTGCTGCTGCTCTTTCCTTCAAGCAGCCCTACTGGGCACAGGCTCCTAGGGGGGGCCTCTTCCTCACTGCTGCCAGCCTCCACAAGCTCCAAAGGCAGCACTCCACTCCCAGATGGTCCTGGCCCCATCGCTGCATCACATGCAGGGCCCTCATCAGAGTCCTCGCTCTCCGAGACTTCAGCCGTCCGCACCTGCTGCCGGCGAACCACAACACTTCCCTAGGGGGTCCCCTCTGCGTTGCACCTTCTCCTGGTTTGGAGGTGACAGCTGGGCAGCATCTGGAGCTTTGCCGGTGTCAAGGAAAACTCAAAATCAGAGTAGAGCTGGGAGGGACCATAAAAGTCTTGTGGTCCAGCCCCCCCATTCAAGCAGGAGGCTGACCCTACACCAATTTAGAGAAATGTTTGTCCACAGTCTCTTCCTAAAATCCTCCAATAGTGGAGCTCCCACAACTACTGGTGGCAATTGTTCGACAGGTTAATTCTTCTCATTGTTAAGAAAGTTTCTTCTTATTTCCAAGTTGCTTCTCTCTTTGGTTAGTTTCTACCTGTTGCTTCTTGTCTTCCCCTCTGGTGCTTTGGAGCAGCAGTCACCAACTGGTGGGCCATGAGAAAATTTGATGGACCTCAGAGAAATCTCACCCCCAAAGCACCTCCCCCGAAAGCAATTAATCCAGGCTGCGCAGAAACACAAGGCTGCGCTGCCCACATGGCTCGGTGGGAACACTCCCCGCCCACTCACTCCTTACCCGGCAAACTTGCCTGTTAAATTACTATTTTTCCTTTTTCCAACCATCATCTGTTCTGCTGTGCCAAGAGATTTAGATTAGCTAGGAAGCAGGAAATGGTTGCATTTCTAGCTTTCTAGCTAGTCTTTAGATCTTTGGCTCTGCTTTTAAGCACAGCCAAACCTCCCTTAGGACTGAAGGTTCTATTATTCAGTGCAAATTTTATGTGACAGACTGAGCTAGCCGATGGTAGATAGATAGATTAGTGAATGATTCTGCCAGCAATTCAATCTTCCTGCCTGCTTTGCCTGCTTTGGGGTAAAAGTTGCTCTTTTTTATATATATAAAAGATTCAATATTTACATACATGGTGTGTTGTGAGTTAATTTTGTGAGTTTGCTTGCTAGCAAATTTTATGAGTTTGCTTGCAAGCAAATTTTATGTGACAGACTCAGGTAGCCAATGGCAGATAGATAGATCTCTGAATGAATCTGTAATTCTGTGAGCATCTCAATCTGCCTGCCTGCTTTTCCTGATTTTGGGTAAAAGTTGCTTTTTTTTAATACAAAATTCAATATTTATATAAATATTCGTAATATTTACATACAAGCCATGCCCAGCCAGTCACATAACCACCAAGCTACCCCCACAAATTAGGCCATGCCCACAGAACCGGTTAGTGGTCCCTGGGATTTAAAATTATGACTTTGGTGGTCCCTGAGGTCCAAAGGTTGGCGACCCTTGCTTTGGAGAATAACTTGATCCCCTTCTTCTTTGGGGCAGCCCCTCCAATACAGTAGATCCTCTAGACCAGTGGTAGTCAACCTGGTCAGCCCACTATTGTGCGTTCAGCTTCCATGGTGGGCAGTAGGGTTTGCCTACTTAAATCATTACTGTGGAACCGTGGGGTTAAGAAAATTTACTACTAACAGAGATACAAAAGTGGGCTGTAGGTATAAAAAGGTTGACTACCCCTGCTCTAGACTAACCAAACCCAAACCCTGCCACCGTTCTTCGTATGTTCTAGCCTCCATGAGCACGAACGCTGGGACATCTCCTTGGCCAATGGGCAATGCATTGACCACTTTTCGTTTTTTTTTGTGTGTGTGTAATTTATTTTATTCTATTTAAAGTACATACAATTCATCTTCCATTTAATGGTGTGTCGGCTGGGTACAACTACCTTGTGCAATAACAGTTAAAATTTGCATCCGTGTTCATTAACTTTGGTATTCATTTTCCATTCTTAATAATGTCTCGATGGTTATCACCCTCCTCTTCTTAACATGTTTCATTCTATTCGCATCTTTTTCTATATTTCACTAAACTATTTCCAGCTTTCCTATTTTTCCCCTTCAAATAGTTCCTCTATCTTATCATATTCAGCGTTGCGTGTTGGGTGAAGTCGGCTGAGGGTTGGGTGGCTTAGAAACCCTGGCATGGAAACGGCCAAGATGGGGGGGGGGGGCTTGTGGAGCAGGCAGGCCGAGCGCATGGTGTGAAATCCTTCCCATCCCCCCGACTTTCCGCAGAAGAGCCCCAAAGAGCTGGTGGCGGAGGAGCAGGAGCTGAGTTTCCAGCCGCTGCCGGAGGAGCAGGAGGAAGAGGAACTGGAGGAGCAGCCGCTGGAGGCCAAGGAGGGCAACCCCAGAGAGGGGCCCATCAGCCCCACCGCCGTGGAGAGGGCAGAGAGAGGTGAGGGCACGGGGAGGGGGGACTGGCAGCACCCGGATGGGGAGACTGGCAGGTGGTGGGCAGAGACCACCATCGGGGTTTGGAAGCTGAGGCCTGCCTTCCTTCCCTCCCTCCAGATCAAAAGGACCCCCGGCCCAGCCCAGAAGAGAAGAAGCTTCCTGCTCCCCCGGGTACCCCCTGGCAGCCCAGCCCTCCCTCCATTCCTCTTGCCGTCACCGCCGCCAGCAACTGTGAAAACATCGGGCCGGGCAACTCTTCCAAAGCCGAGAAGCTGGCGCTGCTGTCCTCTGGCAACCTGGAGGCAGAGGCAGTGGATGGTAGGTAGCGGGGGGGGGCTGAGCAGGCATGACTGCCTGCCCATGGGGCGGGGGGCACTGGAGCCCAGCGCAGGGGGGAACCTGGACTCTGACGCCCTCTTTGCTCTGCCCCTGCCCAGGGGACCCGGGCCCTCTCAGCTGCCCAGCCCAGCCCACCCCATCCGCTGTCCCCCCGCTTCCCACAGCCCCATCCGCTGCTCCTGCCGCCGAATTCACCGTGGGCGACAATGAAGATGAGGACGGGATGAAACACCTGCAGCAGGTAAGGATGCCTGGCTGGGGGAGGTTGCGGTGGGATGGGCCAGCAATGCCACGCCCTCCCCGTTCCTGTACCAGGAGGGAAGGGCCTTCACCTGGCATCCTGGCAGAGACGGGTTTGCCATTGGGTTGCTCTCGGCCGAGTAGGAAGGGATGCCAGGTAATTTTAAGCCACACACACACACACCCCTTTCCCCCTGAGTCGCCTTTCAAGGGAGACGGGCAGCATAAAAATACAAATTAAATTTAAAAAGAACGGAATCACAGAAATGATCAAATATGGCCTAAGAGATCTAAGGAGACCTTTTAACACATTAATCTTGACTTTCAATAGTACTGTATCATCATCATTATACAAATTATTCTACACATCAATCTCATATAAATATCTACATCGATAGATCTTTATATACATTCATTCATTCACTTTTATCTATACTTTTCTTATTTCCTTCATCTTTCTACTATTCAGCCAATTATACCAAATTTCACAATACTCCGACTCTTCTTTCTAAGTTTTAATATCAACTTGTCCATTTCAGCACAATCTAGAAGTTTTTTTTGAATTATTAATTACTCAGTAGGCATAAGATTTTGTTTCTGACATTGTGCGTATATTATTTTTTTTAAATAAACTTTATTGAATTTTTATTACATTAAAAACATAAAAAATATATCACTCAATAACAGTTATTTGTGGTGCTTATCATATAACAATCATTTGTGCAATATTTACAGATATTTGTACATAATTATATTCTTATTCTATCTATATTCTATATTTAAAAATTACCTATCCTTAATCTGTCTCCAATTTGCGTATATTATTCTTGAAGCTGTCAGAATATGTAATAGAATATATTTAATCTTCTTTCTATAACTCCAATAGGAACAATTCCGGTTTAAATTCTATTCGTTCCTTCCGCTAACTCTTGTAGCCAATTCCATATTTTAATCCCAATATTTCTGGTCTTCCGGGCATAACCACCACATATGGTAGAAGGTCCCTTGGTTCTGTCTGCATTTCCAGCATGTTGGATTCATGTTAGGGGACATTTTGGCCACAGGTATTGCTCAATTTTAACGACCATAAGTTTATTTTATTTTTATTTATTTGTTTGTCAAACATGTCCAAGATAACAAATGTAGGCATGAACATAAACAGGAACAAAGGGAAGTGAATACAGATAAATGGGGACGGTAAGGTCTCACCTTTGTGGGCTTCGTTCCCCCCCCCGCGAGACAATTGTGGTCTCTGGGGCCCTAATCCTCTCCTCCCACCATCCCCCCATCCTCTTCTGCCTTCAGGAAGCGGAGAAGATGGTGGCCTCCCTACAGGACAGCTCGCTGGAGGAGGAGCACTTTGGCCAGGCCATCGCCGACCACCGCAACACGGCAGCCGCCTTGCCTCTCTCCCACGAAGCGGCCATGAAGTGGTTCTACAAGGACCCCCAAGGAGAGATCCAAGGTGAGTCCTGCCCTCCCTGCGCCAGGGGGAGGGGCTAGAAAGCATTGACTCTCAGCCTCACTCGCAGACCCTTTCCTTTCTCTCTCCCCGTCTCCATCCCCCCACGAATGCCAGGTCCCTTCACCACCCAAGAGATGGCCGAATGGTTCCAGGCGGGCTACTTTGCCATGTCGCTCTTGGTGAAGCGGGGCTGCGACGAGGGCTTCCAGCCCCTCGGAGAAGTGATCAAGATGTGGGGAAGAGTGCCTTTTGCGCCCGGTCCCTCCCCCCCACCGTTACTGGTGAGCATGGGCTGGAGGGGAGGAGGAGGGCTGGGCGGGAGCAGGTGGGTGCCTGGCCCTGCTTTCCCAGGTTCCTCATTGGGCAGTTTGATGTCCGGCGTGGCAACTTGACGATTATGTGGACTTTTCGCTCCCAGAATTCCCCAGCCAACAAGGGGTTAACAGACTTCAGCATGGATAGGATAAATGTGGCCGGGTGACTTTTTAATCTATCTATCTATCTATCTATCTATCTATCTATCTATCTATCTATCTACCTACCTACCTACCTACCTACCTATAAAAACGTGAAATACCACTTATGCATCATCACAAAACCTCCAGGACCGTAAATCCTACAAACTTGAAATTGGGCACCTAGATAGATAATAGATAGATAGATAGATAGATAGATAGATAGATAGATAGATAGATAAGAGAGAGAGAGAGATTAGAGAGAGAGAGAAGATAAGATAGAGGTAGGTAGGTAGATAGAGATAGAGATATAGAGATAGATATAGATAGGTAGATATATAGATATAGATATATAGATTATATGTATATTAGATATCTATAGCTATATCTATCTATTTATCTATCTAAATAAATAAAATAAAAATAAAAAAGCGAAATACCCCTCACGCATCATCACAAAATCTCCAGAACCATAAATCCTACAAACTTGAAATTGGGCACGGATGTTCCTCTTGGCTTCTAGGTGCTCACTAAGAGAGGATTTTTCCAAATGACCATCAGCATTTAGAGTATTTCCTATATTATTATTATTAATACGCTCTGATGCTAAGGAGTTCTACTCCCCACCTGAAAAATAGAAATCTCTTCCAAAGGCAAAACACAAGCAGAGGAGAGGAGTTTCAGTTTCACAGCACCAAGCAGCTTTAGGACAGAACAGTTGAGCTAAGCCACACACAGGCTCCTTGCTGTCTCCTCCTTGCTCACACAGCAAATACTCTTTCAGTTTCCAAAGCCCTCAATTCTCTCACACACCAACAGGATGCTAGCCAGATGAATACCCGTGGATGCTGGAAGGCAGAGGCAGAATTTCCCCCCACCCTTATTTTCCTCCCCAAACACTAAGCCCAACCACATAGTTCGGTAGCGAAGCATGGGGATCGGGCTAGTCCAACATATAAAGAACGTCATATATCTTGACTTTGGCAAAGTGCGGGGAAAAAAAAGAGCTGGATAGGGAATTCTTGGGAGTTGAAGTCCACAAGTTTTTGTTAAAGTGGCCAAGGTTAAACACCCGTGCAGTAGAGTTATTTAACAACAATGCCAAAAGATGCCCGTTCCCAGTGATCTGCTAGATTCTTATGTATTAGGGAATCTCCAACCTTGGCAACTTTTAAGACTTTGTGGAATTCCATCTCCCAGAATTCCCCAGCCAGCAAGGGTTTTTAAGAGAATCCAGCATGATCCAGTTGGAGAATTCTGAGAGTTGGAAGTCCACAAGTCTTAAAGTTACCAAGTTTGCAGATCCCTGATTTAAGACTTGTGGACTTCAACTCCCAGAATTCCCCATTCAACCATGCCTGTTGGTTGTTATTTTTCCCTCCTACTCCCTAGAGTGGAGCGATGACAAGAGAGTAAGCAGGCAAATTGCAGAGAAAGAGACTCCAACTCCCAGAATTCCCCAGCCAGCTTCGTTAAGACTTCAACTCTCTATGCCTGCTTACTCTCTTGTCATCCCTTCCCCTGCAATCTCTCCGCTCTAGGAAGTAGGAGGGGGTAAAAAACACAGGCTAATTGAATGGGGGAATTCTGGGAGTCGAAGTCCCCCAGTCTTTAAAGTGGCCAAGGTTGGGGGAGCCATTTCAAGTCCAGCCTTTCTCCACTGTGGCCCCTTTAAGAGGCCCGGGGGGGGGCTGCGGGATTCTGGGGGTTGGAGTCCACATCTCTGAAAAGCAGCCTGCCGGACGGTTGAGCAACCCCATCTTAGGAAGAAGTAACTGCATGCTGGAAGTTAAAAAAATAAATAAGTGGGGTGTGGCGACGGGAGTGGGTGCCCCCCCCTCAAACTGGAAAACCAGCAGCAGCACCAGGAGCCTCCATCAGGGACTCCCCCTCCCCCTTGACCAGGAGGGAGGGATTTCCCAGCTGGCATTTCCTCTTTCAGTTCTCCCTCTTCCCTGCCCTCCCCCCCAAAATCACGGGTGGGCTCCACCCTCCCTTCGAGCTCGGGGAGGGGGGGCTCCTTTCCCAGAGACCCCTCCCCACCTGCAGGGCTGCATCAACTCCAACCGCAAGAGAGTAAGCAGGCAGAGTGCAGAGGAAGGGATGACAAGAGAGGAAGCAGGCATAGAGAGTTGAAGTCTAGCAAAGCCGGCTGGGGGAATTCTGGGAGTCGAAGTCCACCAGGCTTAAAGTGGCCAAGGTTGGAGACCCCTGGTTTAAGCAGCATATGCTCTTCATTGGAAGCCATTTTTGAGGGCCACCTCTGGTGTGGGACTCAATGCCCCCCTTCATTTAGAGCTTTGTCCTTTCATCCCCCCACTCCAACTTGGAAGGTGGGGCATTGAAGAACCTCTCCGTTCGGCTTGCGGGGTGTGTGTGTGCGCGAGGGAGCGGCAGGGTCCCTTTGCAGGCAGCTCCAGGGTCCTGTCTTCATGCAGGGGGTAGGTGACCCCCTCCTCTCGCCCCTCCAGGGAAACATGGACCAGGAGCGCTTGAAGAAGCAGCAGGAACTGGCAGCCGCAGCCATCTACCAACAGCTCCAGCAACAGCAATTGCTTCAGCTAGTCAACAGGTACGGGCAATGCCCCAGTGCCAGAGTGGGATGCAGGGTGGGCGGGGGGGGAGGGAGCAGAGGAGACTGGCTCTTTTCCTGTGGGGGAGATGTGTGGGAGCCCCTCCACCTGGCTACTCCGCCTTTTGTGTCTTGCAGCCGGCAATACGCCCAATGTGCCCTCCAGCAGAAAGTGGCATCTGGGGACCTGGCCCAGCAGCAGCAGCTGAACAGCTTCCTCCAGCAGCTGCAGGCTCTCAAGCCCAGGTGAGCCTCACCTCCCCCTCTTGCTGTCCACTCCCCCGTTGTGCCTCTTGCTGATGGGAGGCGGGGGGGGGGGACAGGGAAGCAGCTCTTCCATAGCCTTTTTTGTCTTCCTTTTTAAAAAGTTTTTAATTTTTTAAAAATTTTAAATACATCTTTGCGAGGACAGCGTGGTTCCAGGTGTTTGACATTTTAAATCAGTCATGTCCATAATCACAAATACAACTTTTCTAACATCACATCATTATCTATTATCATACTTCTTTACACTCATAAGTTACTTCATATCAGGCTTTCTATTTTTATTCATTATCTTCCTTCATCATATACTCAGTGTGTTTACAATTTATTAATGGAATGGAATAAGAATAGAATAGAATAGAATAGAATAGAATGGAATATAAGGAATGGAATAAGAATAGAATAGAATATATAGAATAGAACATATGGCATAGAATAGAATAGAAATCAGAATAGAATAGAATGGAATTAAGAATATAATAGAATTCCGAACAGAATAGAATTATAGAATTCAGAATAGAATAGAATAGAATAGAATTCAGAATAGAATAGAATAGAATAGAAAATAGAATAGAATATATGGTATTGAATAATAATAGAATAGAATTCAGAATAGAATAGAATAGAAATTAGAATAGAATAGAGCAGAGCAGAATAGAATAGAATTAGAATAGAAATAGGAATAGAATAGAATCTTTATTGAGTAGAATAGAATAGAGAATAGAATAGAAAATAGAATAGAATCCTTTTATTGGCCAAGTGTGATTGGACACACAAGGAATTTGTCTTGGTGCAAATGCTCTCAGTGTGCATAAAAGAAAAGATACATTCGATCATGTCATTGATCATTCAAAATTTCATCTTAATTTATAGTTATCCCTTAATAAATCCTTTTCATTATTACATTTGCCTTTACTATATATGTTTTATGTTTTCTGTGTGCTTCCTTTCCTTTTAACTTCTCATTTTTACACAAATTATACTTCCCATCTTATTTTCTTCTAGCCAATATTGTCAAACCTATAGCAACGTATCCTCATTACCTCCTACAAGTGGATAAGAGAATATTTAATGCATTAAAAACATACCAGTCAATCTCTTTTAATTTCCTTGATGGTGTATTCTTGGGCTCTCCATGTTTACAATTTCACACCATTCATTAAACGTTCAAAAATTGCATCTTAGTTTATTTTATTTTACTTTATATTTTATTTTATTTTACTTTATATTTTATTTTATTTTTATTTATTTTATTTATTTTATTATTTTTATTTTATTTTATTATTTTATTATTTTATTTTATTTTTGTTTTGTTTTTTATTTTATTATTTTATTATTTTATTTTATTTATTTTATTTTTATTTTATTTTATTATATTTTATATATTATAATATATTGTATTATATTGTATTGTATTATATATATAATATATATTATGTTATATTATGTTTGTTGTTATGTTATATATTATATATTTTATATTATATTATATTTTATATTATATTATATTTATTATAGTTATTATATTTATTATAGTTATTATATTTATTATATTATATTATATTTATTATATTATATTATATTATATTACATTATTCAGCCCATGGCTCAGTGACTTACACAATGTAAAACCATATTTAAAACATAAAACAAAGAAAACAAAAAACAATAAAAACTAACAAAAAGAATCAAATAAATTAATAAAGTATGATAGAACAAAATCTGAGAAATACATAAATACATAAATAAAAAATCACCCCCAACTACCTCCCCCATTATCCCCTATTCTGTCCCCCCCATTGTTACATTTGCCACTGGCATATATTTAATTTTCTATCTCTTCTGTAGCTGTGTGTGTCTGTGGGAGGTGGGGTAGCAATTGGGGGGGCAAGGTGGATTTTATCCCCTCAACCCATCCCCTCTTCTCACTTCTCTTCCAGAGCTGGGGAGCAGGGCCTGATCCCCTCCATGAACCGATCCATATCTGTGCCAGACACTGGGTCCCTCTGGGACACACATACCTCAGCCTCACCGCAAGCAGGTCGCTGATGGGCCCGGGGGTAGGAGGGGGGGATAAGAGGGGGGTGGGAAACCTGCTGGTGGTGGTCCTGGGAATGCATGATCCCCCCCCCAATTTGGAGACCCTCCCTGCTTGGCCCAGCGGGGCTGGGAGACGGAAGAAAGGCAGGTGGCAGCTGTGCTTTGTAGTCCTCTCTGGATGGGGCCACTGGC
>SOZL01000435.1:0-15249 GCA_009733165.1 Naja naja | reverse complement strand
TTCCTATTTATTTATTTATTTATTTATTCGATTGATGTCACCTCTATTCCCTAAGGACTCAGGGCTGCTAACATTAAACAAAGAAAAAATTTACAATAAAACAAAATTAAACAAGTAAACAAGCCAAATAAAGAAAATAAAAGCCCCCCCCGGTCATTCAAGGCCGCCCGCTGGAACAACCAAGTCTTCAGGTCCCGCGAAGGAGCGGAGGTCAGGGGCCAAACGGAGATCGACGGGGAGCTGATTCAAAGGGCAGGTGCTCCCACAGAGAAGGCCCTAGCCCTGGGGACCGCCAGCCTACAATATCTGACTGACGGCACCTGCGGAGGCCCCTCCTATGAGAGCTAACAGGGCGATCGGAGAGTGATGCTGGCAGGAGGCGCTCTCTAGTACCCTGGACCCAAGCCATTAAGGGCTTTATAAGTTGTAACTAATACCTTGAAGGCGACCAGAGGCAACCGCAACCAATGCAAGCCGCAGGAGGGGTGTAACATGGGAGTATCGGGATACTTATCACAACCCGCGCTGCCTGATTCTGCACCAGCTGAAGCCTCCGGACGCCCCGCAAGGGAAGCCCCATGTAGAGAGCATTGCAGTAGTCAATCCTAGAGGTGACAAGCGATGAGTAACCGTCAAGGGCATCTCGTCCAAATAAGGGCAAGCTGGCAACCAGCCGAATCCTGGGCAAAGCCCCTGGCCACAGCTCCCACATGCTCCTCCAAACCGAAGCTGTGAGTCCAGGAGGACACCCAGGTTTCTCGCCCTATTCACGGGGCAACACTCTCCCCATGACCAAAGATGGTACATCCAATAAAGACCGAGATGCCGGTAAGAACAGCCACTCCGCCTTGGTGGGGTTGAGCTGAAGCCTGTTACTACCCATCCAGACTGCATCAGCTTCCAGGCACCGGGATCACGGAGAGAGCATCACTGATCTGGCCTGGGGTGGAGATAGTAGCTGGGTATCATCAGCATACTGATGATACTCTCACCCAAACCTCGGATGATCTCACCCAGCTGTTTCATGTAGATATTAAACAGGAGAGGCGAAGGACAGACCTCCCGGCACCCCACAAGTGAGGGGTCTCGGGCCCACCTCTGCCTCCTGCCAACACCGACTGCGAAGTGCCCGAAGGAAGGAGGAGAACCAACGCAAAACGTTCCCCCCCCACCCCAGTCCTCTAAGCCGCTGCAGAAGGATACCATGGTCGATGGTATCAAAGCCGCTGAGAGATCTAAAAGGACTAGGACAGAGGAAAACCCCTGTCCCGAGCCCTCCAGAGATCATCCATCAGTGCGACCAATGTCTCCGCGTGCTGTGTCCGCCCTGAAGCCCGACTGATATGGATCTAAATACTCAGTTTCTCCAGGAACAAGGGAAGCTGCTGAACCACGACGCTTAACAACCTTCGCAGAAAGTAAGGTTGGAGACAGGACGATAGTTGTTCAAAACGCCGGTTCAAGGCAGGTTTGAGGAGGCCTCACCACCGCCTTCTTTTCAAGGCAGGAAAGACTCCTCACTAAAGAAGCATTAACAACTGCCTGGAGCCAGTCAAGACGAACCCCCTGGAGGCATATAACCAACCAGGAAGGGCACGGGTCCAATAAACACGCGGTGGAAGACAGCTCTCCGCATGATCCTGTCCACCTCATCCAGGGAGACCAGGTCAAACTCAACCCAGGTAGATTCCACCAGACTCACCGCCACCCCATCATCAGACCACTGCCAATCAGAGTCAAGCCAGCACGGATTCAGCCACCTTATCCGCCAGATGACTACTCTTTTCTGTCTGCCTGGGTAACGGGTCATCCCTCAATTGAAGGAGGGAGCGGTCACCCAAACAGGGCAGCAGGGCGATCATCGGCAGACGCAATCAGAGCGAGAAGTAAGCACGCCGCCGCCCTGATTGCTTCCAGATAGGTCCTAATATAGATCGCAACTGGACACGGTCAATTCGGAGTGGTGGACCTCCATCTGCTCTCCAGGCATCTTCTCCGCCGCTTTCATCCCCCCGGAGCTCGAAACCAGGGGCCCATCGCTCCACGGGCGGGAAGAGGCCGCAAGGGACAACCCGTCGAAGCCCGATGCCGCTTCTCTTGCCAGGCGGCCAGCTGCGCCTCGACCGAGCTGTGGTCGGGGAGGCGGGCAAGAACCCCAGCTGCCTGAAACCTATCCGGTCCATTAGGCGCCTGGGGCGAACCATCGAGTAGGCTCATCCCAGCAGCCAGGGACAGCCAATTGAAAGACCAGCCGCAGGAGATAGTGATCAGTCCACGATAAAGGGAGGGTAGATGGAGAACCATCCCCCAGATCACTACACCACTGCCCCGAGATAAAAACCAGGTCAAGTGTGTTCCCCCTCGCGGGTGGGTCCATGGATCACCTGGGTCAGGTTCATGGCTGCCATGGATGCCATGAACTCCTGAGCTAAACCCGACGCTTCAGTGACGCAAGTTAAAGTCCCCCAGAACTATAAGCCTAGGGAACTCCACCGCCACTCCGAGAGGGCGCCGAGCAGCCCAGGCAGGCCGCCGCCACGCAGCTGGGGATAGGTACATGCGCAGCAAGCCCAACCCACCACCCGGCCCAATCTCACGAGGAGGGTCTCACACCGCCCATCTGCGGGACAGTGACCTCCCTTGGAAACAGGGTCTCTAACAATTATGGCTACCTCCTCCGCTTCCCCCTGGGCCCGAGACCGTAGAGCATCCGGAAGCCTGGGGGCACAAATCACACAGAGGGACACTCCCTCCGGCCCACCCAGGTCTCCGTAATGCACGCCAGGTCAAGCAGCCTCCTCCTCTATGAGTTCACGGAGGAGGGATGACTTATTGACTACGACCTGGCATTCAGATATACCAGTTCGAGCCCAGAGACCACGCCTCCCAAGACCCCAGGGAGCGGAAGCCACCTGGGTCGGAGCGCGCCACCGCGACGTAGACATCGGGCGCGCGCCTCCCCGCACATAATTTGGCCCCTGTCCTCCCCCCCCCTGCCATAACCGAATCACTGTCGATGGACAACCCTGCCTTCTCCCCTCAGACCCCGAGGCCCCCCCCCACCCCCTCCCCACCCCCGCCGGAGACCAGAAGCCGCCTGGAAGAGCTGTGTAGACCCGCATCACCCACCCCCCTTCCCTAACCCCCTTAAAACAACGAATTAAAATTTTAAAAGCTTCCCTTTATTCCAAATTTAAAATTTAGCCCTCTGGTTATGCCCATGCCACCTCTCCGATCCCAAGATCCGTCATTGAGGTAGGCTCTCGATAACCCAAAGGGCCACTCCAAAGACAGGGGAACAGTCTGGAGGGCCCGTAGCTCCAACGATGAGTAGGCTATTGTATTCTATTCTATTCTGTAGATTCTCTATTCTATTCCTATTCTATTCTGTATATTCTTCTCTATTCTAATTCTTATTCTATTCATATTCTATTCTCAAATGGTTTTATTGGAAAGCAGTAAAGAAGGAAATTATCTTATCTGATCAGTAAACCCACAATATAAGCAAGCAAAAAGCTGTTTGCTCTCTCTCTTTTTAATCAGAAGTTAAAAGATTTTGGGGTGGCCTAACAATACAACAGAAAGGCAAACAAGTTTAGATTATTCTGAGATTATGCTGTTGCTGCAGATTGAAATTTGGAAATGGCGCTCCAACTCTGGTGCTTGTGACATCACTCCCCCCCCAAAAAAGTCCCACTTTGTGCCTGTTTTATTTGGCATATTTATACATGGAACATGCTGGACAGAGTTCTGAACTCAAAGAAGAGAAAAATCAAGGACTTCTGGCTGACAGACAAGGCCTCTGCAAAAGTCCTCGACTTTTGATCACAATGGAGCAACAACCTGTCTGTTGTCAAACAAGACAAGTTTTGTGAGTTCACCTGTGCCAGGTGAAGTCCCCAAAGGCATGCAAGCATCATAAATCTGAACCAGTGGCCAAGCACCTGAATTTTGATTGCCTGACCATGTGGGGAAACGGTGCTGCAGCCGTCATGAGTGCCGTGGTAAACTTGAAACACCACTCAATGAATGGCCGTAACTTGAAGACTACCTCCACCCACTGCCAGTATACCAACGTCATAGACTGAACGTAGCCCTGTGTACAGCAATGCACCTGCCAGAACAGCCCACACACACACACACACACAAGGCAGGGGACCTCGTATCATCCCAATCGAACAGCTGTCCTGTTTTGTTTTGCTTTTTAAAACCTCCAGCGATGGAGCACATACCACTCAACCACCTGCAGGATATCCTGCAGGCAGCACCAACCCTGGCTAAGCAAGACAACCCTTACAAACTATTTATTTATTTATTTGATTTATTTATTTGATTTATATTGCCGTGACTCAACTATGCCAGAAGAAGACAACAACTGTCGGTCCCCGCTAAATTTCAAGAGAGCCACTCCAATCAGCAGCCTTCCCTGGGGAGCTGAATAGAATAGAATAGAATCACAGAGTGGGAAGGGACCCTTGGAGGTCATCTAGTCCAGCCCCCGGTCTAAGCAGGGAACCCCACACCACTTCAAGGCAAAATGGTTGTCTGGTCTCTTCTGTTAAAACCTCCAGTGTTGGAGCAACAACTTCTGGGGTGCAAGCGTGTTCCACTGATGAATTGTTTCTAACGGTCGGGAAATTTCTCCTTAGTTCTAAGCTGCTTCTCTCCTTGATTAGTTTCCACCCATTGCTTCTTAGAATAAAACAGAATAGAATAGAATAAAATAGAAAATAGAATAGAGAATAGAATTAGAATGGAATAGAATAGAAAATAGAAGGGAAGGGAAGGGAAGGGAATACAGAATGGAATAGAATATAGAATATGGAATAGAATAGAATAGAATAGAATAGGAATAGAATAGGAATAGAAAAGAATAGAATATGGAAGGGAAGGGAATATAGAATGGAATAGAATATAGAATAATATGGAAATGGAAATGAACAGGATAGAAATAGAACAGAATAGGAACAGAACAGAATAGAATAGAATGGTATAGAATATAGAATATGAATAACAGAATAGAATAGAACAGAATAGAATAGGAACAAAGAATAGAACATGGAAGGGAATGGAACATAGAATGAACAGGAATATGAAACGGAAACGAACAGAACAGAAACAGGAATAGAACAGGAATGAACATAAGAATATGAAAACGGAATGTGAACAGAAACAGAATATAGAACAGAAATCAGAATAGAAACAAGAAACAAGGACAAGAACACAAGAACGAAGAACAAAAAATATAAACATAGAACAGAATAGAAACGAACACCGGAACAGAAACTGAACAGAGAATAACAGAACAGAATAAAATAGAGAATAAAATAGAGAATAGAATTAGAATGGAATAGAATAGAATATAGAAGGGAAGGGAAGAGAAGAGAATATAGAATGGAATAGAATAAAATAGGAATAGAATAGGAACAGAATAGGAATAGGAATAGAATAGAATATGGAAGGGAAGGGAAGATAGAATGGAATAGAATATATAATATGGAATGGAATGGAATAGAAATAGGAATAGAATGCCTGGATTTCAGAGGGGTGTGAGGAATCGCCCCAGAAAAGAAGCCCTGCAAAATAGGTAGCAGATTCTTTTCATTCTTTTGCCCTCTCCGCCTCCTGGGTCTCCCAACTGAAGCTCCTGTAAAACTGGAAAGAAAGGGGCAGCCTCCTCCAGTTTCATAAGTACGCCCATGCTTCTTTTCAAAACAAGTCTTTTATTGCAACACTGGGAATTATTTTCATTCCCAGCCCAGGAATGAACCTCAAAATAGTTCCTCGAGATAAGCACCCACCTTTCTTCCCTGTGAAGTGCTGCCAATAACAGAAAGTGTTCAATGAACTGGGGCGGGGAACCCAACCAAAGTACGAAGAACCAAATGAACAACGTTGTTTCCTGCAAGGGTTTCTCTACCTTGGCCTGACTATTATACCTTATGGGAGGGGCAATCACCTCCCAGCCTTCTAGCAGCTCTGCGCACATGCGCACTGGGAACTCTGCCTCACTGCTCCCAGACTCCGGAGGCTCCAGAGGCAGCCCCCCACTCCCAGATGGCCCTGGCCCCATCCCTGCATCGGACGCAGGACCCTTGTCTGAGTCCTCTCCAGATTCCCAGACTGGTCCCCATTCTTCCCCACTGTCCGATTCCGCTGCCAGCTGCACCAGCTGCTGACAAATCACAACACCAGCAACCAATTCAAGACCTTTGGCATCTCTGGGAGTTGAAGTCCACAAGTCCTGGAGGGGCCATAGCTGCCCATCCCAGCAGCTACCATAGAAATTTAACAAATAATCACTGGCGTCATTTTTGAAAGTCCTCCTTGCCAGCTGCAAGCATGCTCAATTCTGGGGGGTGTCATAGAAAGCCTTACCTGCCCAAACTGTTGCCTTCCCATCAGGCAACTTTTGACTCTTGCTGGCGTAACAACTTAGGTGCCTAGATCTTAAATTCTTAAAGCTGAATTTTTAAAAAAAACATACACCTGCGTGTTTTAGCCCCTCCTGGTTCAATTTGTGGATTGTGCACTGAAATGCATCAACCTGGGATTAAAAAGAATTCTCCCACCTGGGAACCCTTGGGTGAAATCGAAAGAGATTAAACATCTTTGATCCTTCGATGCCGGCTGTCACCTGTCTCAGGTAATTGGGCCCAAAGCACCCTTCAGTTCAGGAGAATTCCTGGCCACTTCCTCCTTGCAACAGCAATTCCTGACCCACACCTTCCACATCTATCCACCTATCAACAACCACTGAGGTATCATTTCAGGGGTTGACAGTTTGGTAAGGCACGCACTGCTCATATACCCAAACACCAAAGGATGCTGCTGCAATTAAAATTCGATTCAATTAAAAACCCAAAGGCCTCTCGCCATCTTCCTCAGCTGCCCAAAAGTTACCCACTCAAATCAAACCTCGAACCTACAAAGGTGCTCAGTCCTCCAGCTCACAGGTGTATCACAAGGGGTTTTTATTTTAGACAAGGCAACTGAACTGATTCATAATAGCCAAGTAATTCCAACAATAACTGTCCTTCCATCTCTCATACCATCCAATGCAATGGATGAAGCTTTGAGGATAGGAAGCAAAAACATTTTTTTCTTCTTCTTCCTCAAAAACAAAAACAAAATGCAGCCCAGTTCCTTTTCTAAAAACCACATTTGATATTCTGCAAATCGCCATCGTATCTTTTTCCCAGCCACATCTAACCTGGTTTTCTTCTTTTATATTGGACTATTGGACACCCATGCTTCGCTACCAAACTATGTGGTTGGGCTTAGTTTTGGGGGAGGAAAATAAGGGGGGAAATTCTGCCTCTGCCTACCAGCATCCATCAGTATTCATCTGGCTAGCGTCCTGTCAGTGTGTCAAAGAGTGGAGGGCTGTTTGGAAACTGAAAGAGTATTTGCTGCATGAGCAAGAAGGAGACAGCAAGGAACCTGGGCGTGGCTTAGCTCAACTGTTCTGGACTAAAGCTGCTTGGTAAATTGAAACTGAAACTCCTCTCCTCTGCTTGTGTTTTGCATTTGGGAGATATTTCTTTTTCAAGTGGGAAAAGAGAGTAGAACTCCCTAGCATCAGAGCTTGTTGTTAATAATAATAATAATAATAATAATAATAATAATAATAATAATATAAAAATTAATAATAATAATAATAATAATAATAATAATAATAATAATATAGGAAATACTCTAAATGCTCTGATGGCCACATGGAAAATCCTTTCTTAGTGAGCACCTAGAAGCCAAGAGCAACATACAGGCCCAATTTCAAGGTAGTAAGTTTTATGGTTCTTGAGATTTTGTGATGATGCATGAGGGGTATTTCATTTTTTATTGATAGATAGATAGATAGATAGATAGATAGATAGATAGATAAAGACAGATAGGTTAGATAACATAGAGATAGGTAGATAGATTAGATATAGATTAGATAGATAGGTAAGATATAGATAGATAAGATAGATAGATGATATAGATACATAGATAAGATGGATGGATGGATGGATGGATGGATAGTTATAGGGTTAGGGTTATAGATATAATGGTATTTCGCATATAGATAGATAGAAGAAAGATATAGTGGAATATTAAAAGGAATTCCTAAGCACAAGCCAAGGAGAGTTTTTAAGAAATGACTCTACTACAGGCCAGAGCTCAGTGCTTATAACCAAAAAGGCATGGACCCACATTAGCAGATTTTGAATATTTTTTATATGGACCTTCCATTCAAAACTCAATCAGATAGGATAGGGATGATCATGGATCCGTTCCCCAAAATCTTGTCCCCTGGTGCGACCTTGGAAGCGGGTCTTTTCCATGGCTGCCCCTGCCTTGTGAAACACACTCCAACACACACACACACACACCCTTCAACCCTTTTTTAGTCTTTTGGGAGTCCATGAAGACCTGCCATTTCACTTTGGGCTGCTGGGATAGGGCCGCAGAGACAGAAAGTCTGGCCAGCTGGCAAGTGGAGTTTGCTACCAACAGGACGATGAACGCACACCAAGTGTCATCATTTTATGGCTTTATAGTTATGGCTTTGATTGTTGTTGTGAGCCACCCAGAGTTGCTTAAGCTTGGGTGTGGGGTGGGGGGGCACATTGAAAATAAATCTTGCACAAGAATTGATTATGGATTTTTGAAACGCATGGGAATGAGGCGTGTAATGAAGCGGTAGGAAGGCAAAGGTTTCTGAAGCTGAAGTAACATGGTTTTTTTTAAAGGGAGGGAGAGAGGGAGCGAGCGAGAGAGAGAGAGAGAGAGAGAGAGAGAGAGAGAGCCAGCCAAAAGGGTGTCCCCACCTCCTCCCCACCCTCTGCCTTCCTGAAGAGGAAGATCTCAGCATGGGCAGACTAAGGAGCTAAGTCTCATGTTCTTCAAACGCCTCCCTGCCCCTATTCAGGGGATGAACCCTACAAAGCGAGGTGGATTTAAAAAGTCAGCAGGCTGCAAGAACCAAAACTGAAACTTAGCAAAGTCCATAACAGCCCAAGGAAGGGATTCAACTTTTAACAACTGTGGCAAGAAAGGTGGTAAAACTAGGGGGGGACCCCCCCAAACCCCACTTAACTGTCTTCATTTAGCAGGAGAAAATTGAGGCTCAGTTGTAGTGGCCGTTAAGCCGAACAGGACCTGTAGTAAAATTTCGCTTTCCAGAACAACCAAACCTTCTTTGCCAACCTGATAAAAAAACCCTGAGAAAGTTTAGCAGAATAAGCAAGGTGGATGGTCTAGAACGAACTGCTAGCTGCGACACAGAGATACAGATAGTCAAGTTGGAAGGGGACCTTCTAGGTCATCTAGTCCAACCCCCCTAATCTAATACCCTACACCAGGTCAGACAAAATGGGTGCACCCAATCTCTTCTTAAAAGCCTCCAGCGATGGAGCAGCCACAACTTCTGGAGCCCTGTCGTTCCTCTGATTCATTAATCTGGGATTATAGAGTATCAGAGTTGGAAAGGGACCTTGGAAGGTCATCCAGTCCATACCCTGCTCAAGCACAAGAGCCCCTATAACCAATCCAGACAAATACATAGCCAATCTCCTTAAAAACCTCCAGTGATGAAGTCCCCACAATCTCTCTAGTCAAGTCGTTCCACTCACTGATGTGGGATTACAGAATGTCAGAGTTGGAAAGGGACCTCTGAGGTCATCTAGTCCAACCCCCCGCCCAAGCAGAGACCCTACACCATTTCAGACAAATGGGCATCCAGTCTCTTCTTAAAAGCCTCCAGATGGAGCCCCACCCCAGGTTCACGGTTCTGGCTGCAGAGCCATTCCGCCCCCTTCCAGGGTCCATGTTTACCTGCCATGTTCCAACCCAGGTCATGCCCCTGACCTGGCTGGTAATCATTAGCCCTCTGGCTTTGAACCAGGCCTAAGCCAACATCCTTAGCGGCACTGCTGCTTCCTCCTCCTCCTCCTCTGCCAGGCGGCATCAGGAGGCCAAAGGTGGCCTTCAGGTGAAGCCAGGTCAGCCCTTGGAAGGTGGCTGCTTTTTGGGGAAGGAGAGAAGGGTCCCTATTTCCTTGGAAACGAAGCAGCATCCCAGGTTAAAAAACAAAACCACAAAACCACAATGCATGCAACCTTGTTTTGAAAAAACAGGTGCCAAAAAAGCTCCTTTTTTTCCTTTTTGCAATTGCAAAAGCTCCTTTATTTTCCTTTTTTGGGGGGCAATTGCCCTTTTTGCAAGCCCCCCCCAACTCCCCCACTCCTTGCACAGCCAAACCCCAAAACGTGGCCTTGGAAAGAGGAGGGTCTGCAACCCCCACACTTTCCACCCCCCAGCTCCTTCAGCCCCCCCCACAAATTTGCGTGCACGGGGGGAGGGACGGGGTGTCTATTAGGAGGGGGGTGCATGCAACCCTCCCCCTCGTCCCCAATTAAAAACCCCCACATGCATGCACCAGTCTCTTGCCCCCCACAAATTTGCATGCATGGGGGGAGGGGGTGCATGCAACCCTCGCCCTCGACCCCAATGAATACCCCCCACATGCATGCACCAGTCTCTTGCCCGCCCCCCGCTTCTCAAGGCCGGATAATCGGGGAAGGGGCTCTCATTTTGCAAGCTTTTAAGCCGCCCCACTTTATCTCCCCCCCACCCCCGGGATGAGGGCTCCCCCCACAGAGGCCCCTGCAAAAGAGGGGGCGCCTTCCCGCCAGACCCCCAACCCCGAACTCCCCCCCCCGGCTGCAGCCACACACACACCCCCTTGGGAAGGGGGGGCGCTCCCACGGGCCACGCGGGCCGCACGTGCGCGGAGGCCCGGCCAGGGAGGGAGGTGGGGGGGTCTGTGGGGGGGGTGGGGGAGCCCCGGTTCCCATGGCGACGGAGGTCCCCTCCGCGGCGAAGCTTACCCGCCGGTGGGTGGCTGGGGTGGCTGGGCGGCTGGGCGAGGCGGCGGGGCCCGGAACGGGAGGGAGGGCGGGCCGGGCGGGGGCGAGGAGGAGGAGGAGGAGAAAGAGGCCGCGACGGCTTTTTTTTTTTCCCCCCACGGCTCTGCGGCTCCGCGTCTCGCGCTCCTTCCTCCTCTCGCCGCTTGTTTGTAACCAAGATGGCCGCCCTCCTCCCGGTCACGTGACGCGGGCGCCCCCCCTCCTCCCCTTCGCCGTCGCGCCGAAGGCCGGGCGCGCAGGGGACGCGTCACGTGCCGGGCGACGTCGTTGGACGTGACCCCGCGCTCGCCGGGCGCTCTTCCCCTCAGGCTGCTGGGGAGGGGTCACGTGATCCGAGGCCACCCCCACTCCTTCTCCCTCGCTTTTAATTTTGCCAGGCCTTGAGGGGGAAGGGACGTCGTTGGACGTGACCCCGCGCTCGCCGGGCGCGCTTCCCCTCAGGCTGTTAGGGCGCGGGGGGGGGGAACGTGATCCGAGGCCACGCCCCTCCCTCCTTCTCCCTCTTTTAATTTTGCCAGGCCTGAGGGGGAAGGGACGTCGTTGGACGTGACCCCCTCGCCCCTCCCCCCCGCGGCGTCACGTGATCCGAGCTCCATTTCCCCGCCCTTCCCCCCTGTTTTTTGTCCTGCCTCTCTCGCGTGACGTCATGCGCCCGCGATGAAATGACGTCAGAGTAGCCCAAAGGGAGGCCCTGAGGGTCTCTGAGCCTGCGCAGAGTGCCTTGGCTTCCTCTTCTGCCTCAGTTTTATACCAAATTGACACCGTGCCGGGTGGTTAAAGAAAGAGGCGGACTGCAACTCCCAGAATTCTCCTGCCCCAGCCAGGGGGATTCTGGGAGTTGAAGTCCAACACTCTTAAAGTGGCCAAAATTGGGACAGGGGCCTAGAGGTGGGCAGGCCGGGGTCACTCTAGACCCCAACCTGTTCCCTAAATCTTACTCTGCCTGGTTGCCTTTGATTTTAAGCCAAGGGTCTTCCATCTTGGCACGTTGAAGACTGGTGGACTTCAACGCCCAGAATCCCTGAGCTAACCTGACTGGAGGAGGAATTCTGGGAGTTGAAGTCCACCAGTCTTAAAGCTGTCAAGTTGGAAGACCCTTGATTCTATCTATCTATCTATCTATCTATCTATCTATCTATCTATTATCCATCTCCCATCTATCAATCTCTCTCTTTCCCAATCCCCAACTATCAATCTCTCTATCTAATCTATCCACCTGTACCTACCTACCCATCTATCATCTACCTACCTATTACCTATCTACCTATCATCTATTTATCTTCTATCATCTACCTATCTACCTGTCTATCATCTATCTATAGTTATCTATCTATCTTATCATCTATCTCAAGAGTCTTCCAACTTGACAGCTTTAAGACTTGTGGACTTCAACGCCCAGAATTCCTGAGCTGTCATGACTGGAGGAGGAATTTTGAGTGTTGAAGTCCATAAGTCTTTAAGCTGTCAAGTTGGAAGACCCATGATCTATTTTATCTATCATCCATCTCCCATCTATCAATCTCTCTCTCTCCTCTTCTCCCTCTCCATCCATCCCCAACTATCAATTTCTCACTCACTATCTCTCACTCTATCTAATCTATCCACCTCTACCTACCTACTTATCTATCATCTATCATCTATCTATAGTTATCTATCATCTTTCTTTCTATAATTATCTGTCATCTTTCTATAGTTATCATCTATCTTTCTATAGTTATCTATCATCTATAGTTATCTATCATCTATCTTTCTATAGTTATCTATCATCTATCTATAGTTACCTATCATCTATCTTTCTATAGTTATCTATCATCTATCTATAGTTATCTGTCATCTATCTATAATTATGATCTTTCTATAGTTATCTATCTATAGTTATCATTTTTCTTTCTATAGTTATCTATCTATAATTATCTATCTATAATTATCTATCTATAGTTATCTATCATCTATGTTTCTATAATTATCATCTATCTATAATTATCTATCTATAGTTATCTATCTTTCTATAGTTATCTATCTATCATCTATCTCTATCAATCATTTACAGTATCTATTTAATCTAACTTATCTATCTCAAGGGTCTTCCAACTTGGCAAGTTTAAGACTGGGTGGACTTCAACTCCCAAAATTCCTGAGCTGACATGACAGGAGGAGGAATTCTGGGAGTTGAAGCCCACAAGTCTTAAAGCTGTCGAGTTTGAAGACTTCTGGTTTAAGGAGTGAAAACATGGCTCCATTTTTTGTGGGGGAGGGGCAGAGGAGCCCCCAGCAATGGGGCTGATTAGATCCCCCCCCCTTTGGCTTTGGAATAAATCAGGGGTCCCCAAACTTAGTCCCATTAAGACCGGAGGACTTCAACTCCCAGAATTCCCCAGCCAGCTTTGCAAAAGCCAACTGGGTGGGGAAAGCATATTTTCTTTATTTTTCATATGTTTGAATGGCCATCTCTGGGCATTGCACAATCAAGTGTTCAAATTTAAAACCAGTATATAGCCTTGTGTTCCTGCTCAGCCTGGATTAATTGCCTTGGGGGTGACATTACTCTGCGGACCACCAACATTTTCTCGCGGTTGGGGACCACTAGCCCTAGGCAATTGACAAGTCAAGCTGAGATGAAGTTCATCAACTAAACTTAGCAAACTTCCTCAAAGCCCCGCAAATAAGTTACCAAGACCTCATCCACATATCAAAGGACAGGGTCTGCAAACACAAACCAGAGTTCATTAAATGTTCACAAAAATAAATAGACACAAACACAGACACACACCCCCAAGTGTCCCCCTAGAATCAACATGTGGACGCTGGATTTCCCCCTATAAAAATCTGCTGCTGTGTACGCCTCCTGTCAATATCATCATATGCCGATCGTCCTGTTCGCTCCCACAGGAGGGACCTCCTGCCGATACCGTCGGTCAGACATTGTCGGCTGGCGGTTCCCAGGGCTAGGGCCTTCTCTGTGCCCACCCCCGCCCTCTAGAACCATCTCCCCATGGATCTCCTCGCTTCCCTGACCTCCGCTCCTTCCGCCGGGACCTAAAGACTTGTGGTGGGCTTGGGTTTGAGTCTGGTGAAGGAGATTGGTGGTGGCATCATCTGTTATTTTGGGTCCGGTGTTGGTTTTTGTCATATCCCTCTTCACTCAAGTACCTATTAAAGAAGCCTTGACAGCTATCCAAAACAAATGCAACCCCCCTAAGCACATCCTAGATCTGACCAACCATTGCCTTTCCAACACGTACTTCATCCACAATGGACAAAGATATAAACAGATAGAAGGAGCACCTATGGATCACCCTCTCACCCGCATCAAGCACCTATACATGGAACATTTTGAAACCAATGCTCTAGACAAACCAATACAAACCCAAACTCTGGCTTAGATATGTAGATGACACTTTCAGAATTTGGCCACACGGGGAGAAAAACTGGACAACTTCCTCACACATCTCAACAGCCTACACCCCAAAATACAATTTACCATGGAAACAGAAACCAACAACCAACTTCTGTTCCTGGACGCCCTAATTTACAAAAACCCAATGGCTCCTAGGACACACCATCTACCAGAAAAAGACACACACTAACCGCCACTAAATGCATAATCCCATCACCACCCTGCACAGATCAACTCCTCAGAGCCAAGACCCTCATCTCCAGAACCAAACGCCTAGCTGACAAAGACCACTTTGAGAACAGAATTACACACCCTCACTAACGTGATAATGTCCAATGGATTCCAAGAAGCACAATCACCAACCTAATCCTAAGGAAGACTTCCAAAACCAAGACACAGAACAGGACAATGGCAACGCCCTCCTCCCCTTACATCAAAGGCACCACAGATAAAATCAGCAAAATTCCCTCCACAAACAATATCAGGACAGCCTTTGGCACTGATCAAAAAATAGCCAACATGTTAAGAAACCCCAAAGACAAGATCCAGCTAGAAAACCAAGGAGTTACAAAATACCATGCAAAATTTGCCCAGCCACATACATTGGACAAACCAACAGGAGAGAATAAATGCGCATCGCAGAACACAAGAACGCAGTCAGAAAAGAAGAAAAAAACTTCCTCCCTTTTCCAGCACCTTAAAGCCACAGGACATGAAATTGATTTTGAGGGATCCAAACTTATCTCCAATACTGAACACTTCAACAAGAGAATAATTAGGGAAGCCTAAAATAGAGAACACCCCCATAACATGAATAAACGGGATGATACTTCCCGCCTACCAGACATCTGGAAACTAGCCCTAATCAACAAACGAGTCCCAGCCACAAAAACCAACACCGGACCCAAAATAACACACATGATGCCACCCACCAATCTC
>SOZL01000434.1:133497-180169 GCA_009733165.1 Naja naja | reverse complement strand
GCCCTCGGTCCAGGAAGGGTTGCAACTGGCGTAACAGGTGAACCTGTGCAAAGGCCCCTCTGGTCACAGCCGTGAGATGGTGGTCAAATTGTAGCTGTGGATCCAGAAGGACCCCCAAGTTGCGAACTCGCTCTAAGGAGAGCAATTTCTCTCCCCAGTGCCAAAGTGGATAATCAACTGAACCCGAGGGGCAAGACCCATAGCCACCGGTCTTGTCAGGTTGAGCCTGAGCATTAGTCCCCAACCATACTTTACTAACAGCAGAAAGAATATCTCTTCTGCTTTTAGTTCAGATAAGTGCTGCTAAGTTCACCTTTCTAGGAACACCTGAGTTCTTTGGAACTTGGTGAATTGTTTCAGGTCCACCTTCTGAAAGACCTTGCAATTCCCTGTTTATTGGCCTCCCTTGAGGATCCCTGAGAAGGTGTCCCTGGTCCATAATGTGGTGCTGTGGATAGTTATGCGGGGGACTCATTACACAAATAGTCTTGTCAGTCATGTAGATGAATCACTCAATCAGAATAGAGCTGGAAGGGACCTTGGAGGTCCTCTAGTCCAGCCCCTGATCAAGCGGAAAAAACTAGACCATTTTCAGGCAAGTAATTGTTCTCATTGATAGGAAGTTTCTCCTTAATTCCAGATTGCTTCCAGATGTTACAGGATACTGTAGGTATCCTCCATGTCCAGTATATTAACTGCCATGTGGCAAGGATCAGGATGTTTGTCTAAAAAGATTATAAGATTCATTGTTAACCTCTAATAACGTAGGTTCCTATGAAGATTATCCACATTACACTGCAAATAATTACCATCCTAGAACTTCCCTCAACTTCATATACCTAGCTACGTTATTTAAAAAAAAATTATATCCTTCTTATGCTCTTTTTAATGAAATTGTTAAGAAATACTTTTGGAAAATGCCCAAGGTATCAGCTGTTATTCAAAGAAGGTATTTCTTGTAAGATAAAAGCGCAAACTATTAAAGTAATACTGCTTTTTCACTTTCTCAGATACAGAAAAATGCACCAAGTGCCCAGATGATAAATATCCAAATAAGAGCAGAGTCCAATGTATCCCCAAAGTTATAACCTTCCTGTCTTATGAAGAACTTCTGGGCATCATCCTGGCCTCTTTTGCCCTGCTCTTCTTCCTAACCACAGGCCTTGTTTTAATCATCTTCATTAAATACCGAGAAACGCCTCTTGTCAAAGCCAACAACCGGGACCTCTCCTACATCCTCCTGGTCTCCCTCCTGCTTTGCTTCTTGTCTTCTTCCCTCTTCATTAGTCAACCAAGGAAAGCCACCTGCCTTCTCCGACAAACGGTCTTCAGCATCATCTTCTCAGTTGCCGTTTCTTCTCTCTTGGCCAAAACCATCACGGTGGTGCTGGCTTTCCTGGCCACAAAACCAGGAAACCAAGTGAAGAGATGGTTGGGGAAGAGCTTGGCCAACTCCATCATCCTTTCTTGTTCTGCTGTCCAAATTATCATCTGCTCTATCTGGCTGGGAGTTTCTCCCCCCTTCCCTGACTCTGATCTCCACTCCCAGCCTGGAGAGATCATCCTGCAATGCAATGAAGGGGCCATTGTCCTGTTCTACGTCACCCTCAGCTACATGGGCTTCTTGGCTGCCATCTGCTTCATGGTGGCTTTCCTGGCCAGGAATCTGCCCGGGGCCTTCAATGAAGCCAAGCTGATCACCTTCAGCATGCTGGTCTTCTGCAGTGTCTGGGTGACTTTTGTGCCCACCTACCTGAGCACCAAAGGGAAATACATGGTGGCTGTGCAGGTCTTCTCCATCCTGGCCTCCAGTGCTGGGCTGCTGGGCTGCATCTTCATTCCCAAGTGCTACATTATCCTTCTGAAGCCAGACCTCAACACAAAGGAACAGCTTACAGCCAGAACAAAACATGAGATATAACATCATTATGATAGTGGAAGAATTGTTAAGTTTCTTTTATTTGATTTCTGTTTAGATAGCATGCAGGAGTCAAAGAATGTCTATATGTTTCAAAATGGGGAATTGTTTTTTTTTTAAACAAATTTTATTCAATTTTTAACAATTTTTTAAAACAGCTCTTTTCAGTAGACAGCATGTTCCCGGGTCATCACTTTTACATGCAAATATGACAGTAGATCTATATTCATTTTAAACATTTGACTTCACTTCTATTCCATTTTAGCAGACAAAGGGTCAAAGAAATTAATCCTAATCTCAAATCTTAATCTCAATCTGTATAGCCCCCCAGTTCATTTCGAGTTAATTGCAAATATATATATATTTTAAAAACTTCATTTATAAATCTTACAAATAACAATATATTTGCCCATCATATTAAAGATAAAGTTCATCCATATCTATCCTTTAATTATCTTCACATTGTTAATACTCTTTTATCATTTACAGAATTCTTTGTCCGTCAGATTTGCCCTTTCATCACATATTCTCTCCATAATTCTAAATCCGTACAAATTTTAACACTAAAAGAATGAGAAAAAAAACCTAGACTTGCCCCCTTTTACTACTTTGAAAGTGACACCTCAGTGGTTAATATAGTAGCATAATCATAATCATTCCCTTTAAAATGAAAGATAGAGAGAAAAAAAAGGAAAAAGGAGAAAAGAAAAGCTCCCTTACAATATATCTCTAATCGATCGGGTTCTGCAATACATATCCCCCTAAGATTTATTTATGGTTCCAAGATAATAATAAAAATAACTAATCTTGGTTATTGACAAATCTCATTTTTAGGCATTTTCTAAAATCATTTCAATTAATTCAATTTATCTAATCATCATTTAGCTTTCTTTTGTAAATAAGAAATAAAAATGTGACCTTTTACCAGTAAAATTGTCAGTAACCCCTATTGTTTTACACTTTTATAATTACAATATATTCTTATTACCATTTCTTCATGCAGAACCCCCTTTTAAATACATTAGCCATTATCTCTATGCAAACAAGTTTCTTTCTTTATTATGTAATTCCGTGTCTCTCTATCTTTTGTTCTTGTTTCTTGTTCCTTCTCCTCTCTTTTATCCTATCCCCTTCTCTATCCAGTTTGAATCCCTCTCTCTCTCTTTACCTTTCTGCTCTCTATCCTTCTGGACCTTTCTAACATGCCTAATTTCATAAATGTTCCCCTTTTTAATTACCTTCTTAAGTTTCATTTTTGACCATCCTCCCTTTCCTTTATTTGTATTAATCTTTGTGTTAGTTGTCTTCTTAAAATGGCTTTCGCTGCTGGCTCCCTTCTCCTCCCTATTATCCTGCTCTCCCCCTTCTCTATCCAGTTTGAATCCCTCTCTCTCTTTACCTTTCTGTTCCTTTCCTTCTGAACCTTTCTAACATGCTTAATTTCATAAATGTTCCCCTTTTAGATACTTTCTTAGGTTCCGTTTTTTAGCCACCCTTCCTTTCCCTTTTATTTGTATTAATCTTTGTATTAATTGTCTTTTTAAGATGGCTTTCTCTTGTGCTGGCTCCTCCCTTTCCAAGGCTCCTTCTTCTTCTTTATTCAGCATTTGAATGCCCATATTTTCTGCAACATGCCAAGTTAGTTCAGTCACTTCCTGTAACAGTTCTTTCATACTTTTAAACTCCATTTTTAATTCTTTGGATGGCCACCAGAATTTTAATTTTCCTTATTTCTTCTTCTTTAAATTTTCTATGATCCTAACCCAGGTCCAGAGTCTATATCAATATCACCAATTAGTCCGGTAGTCCGTCTTTGTGTATTCAAGCTTTCACTTTCTATGAGTCTTGCGTCTCTTTAAAATGTAACAACTCCAATCCACAAAGGAACAAGATAGTTTCTTACTTCTTTAGCTTCCAATTTTTCTCCACAAAGTGGCACTTTCTGCACAGAGTCTTAACCCTTTCCTTTTATTTTGATATTCAAAGTTTTCCGAGCCCCAAACTTAAGTTCTTACGCTGGCTTCTTCCTTTCCTGGTTCGAAGCCCCTTATAGCTGTCAAAAATATTTTACTTATTTTTCCTTCACTTGGAACTGCGCCGCTTCTGTTTCTCTTTTTAAAAACTCATCTTTATCTTAATCCCGGGGTGCCTTGATCTTACCATCTGATACTCCCTGGTTCCTCTGCTGTCGACTTCTCTCTTTCCTCCTGCACCAATCTTAATCCCGTTGAGACCTTCTCTTGAGGTGGCCATTTTGACCACCACTTCTTGACGTCTTGGAGGAAAGACCAGACCCAAAAGGGGGGAGATGCGGCTCCCCTCACTCTGGCTGGCAGATTTCCCTTTCTCCGCCGCCCCTACGAGGCAGCTTCAGCCCCGAACCTTGCAGGATCAGGGCTCTCCAACGCAAGAGCCAGGCTGCGGTCGTGGACGATCACAAACCGCCGCCCGTTCTCGAGAAGGCTCAACCCGGAAGGCCAAAATGGGGAATTGTTGAATGACTGGAATTCTTGCAGTTCCCCCCCTTTTAATAAATCTTGCTAAAGAGATCTCTAAAATTCAGAGGAATTCAGCTGTACAGCAACAGGTACTGAATGTTACACCTTATAATAGGATTGATGCACTTGTTCATACTGACAGCAACTTAAACTGTGTGTGTGAGACTGAGTGAGCAGGAAAACAGGTCAGTGGGAAGCTGTGGGAACCAACCACCAACCTGCTTGACTGATCCTCTCCCTGAGAATGCTGGAATGATGTGAAGTGCCCTGTTTGACTGGCTCTCAGCTGGAGAGCGAAATCTTCACCCCTCTTATATAATTCTTTCTTGATTTCCTGATAAAACCTCCTTTGTAGAAAGAATTCAGCAGAACAGCTTTCTGGGATTTCAGTTTGGGATTGTTTTTATTTTGTTATGTATTTCACAGCAAAATAATAAAAAAAGTAAATAAAAAAAATAAAGTGTGTTAAGAAATTTCCACTGTATATATTTTCTTTCTTTCCTCAACCAGAGAAATAAAATAAGTTGTCCAGAGCAAGGGGACCTTGAGACTCTCCCCAGGAGGAGGTTGCAGGCAGCCGCATCATTGACCAGGTCACAAAGCTGCAATGCTGCATAATATTCATTCAGGCCCAAGAAGGGGGAGAATAAGGGGGGGACTTCTAGGTTTCTAGGAAGAGGCACCCATGGAAGCTGCTCTGTTCCCCAACCACAGAGATTGCTAATGAATTGGTCATCAGTGTTTAGGTGTCAGAATGGCTCCTAACTGAGAATGGAATCCCTTTGCAAATTCCATTCTAATGAGATAAGAAAAGCCCTGATAGACCAGAAGGTCAGTCTAAGATTCCCAGCGAGCACAGAGATGCCTCTGGTTCTCCCACAAGCAGAAGAAGGCAGAGACACAGAACATGGAGCAGGAGTTTCCCCACAATTTCAATTTCCTCCATCCCACCACACCGTATTGGACACTCAGCCATCTCACACTCTGGGAATCCCCAATTCTGGTATCCAAGGTTGAGCTACGAAAAGTATTCCAAGTTTCATACCTCGAATGAATAAGTAGTAAGGCAGGACTGGAACTCAAGATTCTCCTGGGGTTCATTGGCTCAAAGTCCCCCAGGAAGCTTTCATGCCAGAGGGAGGACTAGAACTCAGAGCCTCCTGGACCTTGGCCCAAACACACTCAGCTGGGTTTCATGCCTGAGGAAGAACTCCCAATCCCCTAATGATTGGCTCCAAGTCAATATATTCCTTTCTCTATCACTGAGCTGTTATATAAATAACGTATTTCAACTTCCCCAGAGTCTTCTAACAGAAACAAAATGGCTGGAAGAAGAACTGAAGAGAGCAGAATTTCCTGGGAGCAGAATTTCATGCAAGTCTTGGCACAGTTGAAAATGCCTTTATGGGGTGCAATTAGAATATTGTGAAAAGGTTCTCGGACACAGCCCCGAGACAGCATTGGTCACGCTGATAGATGATCTCTGGAGGGCACGGGACAGGGGTCATTCCTCTGTCCTGGTCCTGTTAGATCTCTCGATACCATCGCCCATTGTATCCTACTCCAGCACCTCAAGGGGTTGGGAGTGGGGGGCACCATTTTGCGGTGGTTCTCCTCCTACCTCTCGGGCCGGACGCAGATGGTGTTGGCAGGGGGGGCAGAGATCGACTCCAAGGCCCCTCCTTTATGGGGTGCCCCAGGGCTCGGTGCTCTTGCGTCTCCCGTTCAACATCGCTTTAAAGCTGCTGGGCGAGATCATCCATGGTTTTGGGGTGAGGTAGCATCCGTATGCCGACGATACCCAGCTTTTCATGTCCACCCCGAACCAACCCGGTGACGCCCTCGAGGTGAGGTCTGGGTGCCCGGAGGCGGTGTGGGTCTGGATGGGGAGGAACAGGCTCCGGCTCAACCCCGGCAAAGACCGAGTGGCTGTATGTACCGGCATCTCGAATCGTCCAGGAGATTCCATCTTTGGCTATGGGCGGAGAGGTGTTACCCCCCCGTCGATAAGGGCGCGTGCAACTTGGGCGTCCTCCTGGATGCACAGTTCAGTTTGGAGGAGGAAGTGGGAGCCGTGGCCGGGGGGGGCATTGGCCCAGGTTCGCCTGGTGCGCCAGTTGCGGCCCCTACCTGGACCAAGACGCCCTACGGACGGTCGCTCATGCGCTCGTGGTCTCCCGTCTGGACTACTGCAATGCTCTGTACATGGGGCTGCCCTTGAGGACCACCCGGAGGCTTCCACTGGTCCAGAATGCGGTGGCACAGGTTGTGACAGGAGTGTCCCAATACTCCCATGTTACACCCCTCCTGCGTGAGCCGCACTGGTGACCGGTTGCCCTCCGGGTGAGATTCAAGGTGCTGGGGTTGACCTATAAAGCCCTTCATGCCTTAGGAACCGGGGTATCGACAGGAGACCCTGCTGCCAGCGATGGCGTCCCATCGTCCTGTGCGCTCTCACAGACAGGGCCTCCACGGGGTGCCATCAGCCAGACAACGTCAGCCGTCGACCTCTAGGGGTAGGGCCTTCTCAGTGGGAGCGCCCGCCCTACGGAACCAACTCCCCCTGGAGCTTCGGGTGGGCCCCCCGACCTCCACTCTTCCCGCTGGGGCCTAAAAACATGGCTGTGCCAACTCGCTGACCTGGACTGAGCGGGGTGTGTGTGTGAGGGGGAGTTTTAATGATTGCTTTGAGTGCTTGAGACTGTAATTGGGTTTCTTATTGGATTTAATCTCTTTTTAATGGTTATATTTTCATTGTTTTTATCACACGCCACCCCGAGTCCTTAGGGAGATGGGGCGGCTTAGAGAGCAAATAAATAAATAAGTAAGTAAATAAGTAAGTAAGTAAATCAGTCAGTCAGTCAGTAAGTAGGTAAATAAATAAAGAAATAAATATGTAAGTAAATAAATCAATAAATCAGTAAGTAAGTAAATCAATAAATCAATAAGTAAGTAAATAAATCAATAAATGAATAAATAAATAAATAAGTAAGTAAGCAAGTAAGTAAATCAATCAATCAATCAGTCAGTCAGTCAATAAGTAAATAAATGAATAAATGAAAAAAATGGATAAATAAATACGTAAGCAAGTAAGTAAATCAATCAATCAGTAAGACAGGCAGGCAGTAAGTAAATCAATAAATCAATAAATAAGTTAGTAAGTAAATCAATAAATAAATAAATGAATAAATAAATAAGTATAAGTACATCAATCAATCAATCAATCAGTCAGACAGTAGGCCAATCAGTCAGTCAATAAATAAATAAATAAGTAAGTATAAGTAAATCAATCAATCAATCAGTCAGTCGGTCAGTCAGTCAGTCAATCAGGCAGTCAGTAAATAAATAAATCAATAAATTAATCAACAAGTAAATAAATAAGTAAGTAAGTAAATAAGTCAGTCAGTCAGTCAGTCAGTCAGTAAGTAAATCAATAAATCAGTAAATAAGCAAGTAAGTAAATAATCAATCAATCAGTCAGACAGTCAGTCAGTAAGTAAATCAATAAATCAATAAGTAAATCAATCAATCAATAAATGAATAAATAAGTAAGAATAAGTAAATCAATCAATCAGTCAGTCAGTCACTCAGTAAGTAAATAAATCAATAAATCAATAAATCAATAAATGAATAAATAAGAAGTACTTAAGTAAATAAATAAATAAATCACAGTCGATCAGTCAGTCAGTCAGTAATTAAGTAAGTAAGTAAATCAATAAATCAATAAGTAAGTAAGTTAGTAGGTAAATCAATCTATCAATCAGTCACAGGCGTTTGCAGATGATTTGGTATTCATACTAGAGGATCCACTTAAATCAGCACCTAAGTTGATAGAACAAATAGAAGAATATGGAATGGTGGCAGGTTTAAAAATTAATAAAGACAAAACAAAGATCCTAACCAAGAATATGTTAGCAAAACACAAGAAAGATTTAGAAGATTTATTAGAGATTCAGATCGCAAATAAAGTTAAATATTTGGGAATATATATAACACCAAGATGCAGTACATTGAAAGAAGATAATTATATAAAACTCAAACAGCAGATAGCGACAGATCTTGAAAGATGGGAAAATATGCAATTATCTCTTATTGGCAGAATATCGACAATTAAGATGAATGTTTTACCCAGAATCTTATATTTATTTCAGACAATCCCAATCAGACTTGGGAAAGAATACTTTGAAGATTTAAATAAAATCACATCAAAATTCATATGGCAGGGCAAAAGCCAAGAATCAAATTTAAGCTATTACAAGATGCAAGGTCAAGAGGGGATTCGCACTACCAAACTGGGAATTGTATTATCAAGCTGCAAGTCTGATGTGGGTGAAAGAATGGATAACATTGAGAAACAGTAGATTGTTAACTTTAGAGGGTCATGATCTATTACTAGGATGGCATGCTTTCTTATGGTATAAGGGAACTAAAAACAAGGATATTTTAGAAGACACTATGTTCGAGAAGCTTTGTTTTAAATTGGGAAAAACTAGAAAACAACATTATATACAAATTCCATTATGGGTATCTACTATTGAAGCTTTTTCATATGCAATAATATACAAGAAGGACAAACAGTTAGATATGGAGAGATTTTAAATGAAAAGGGTGAACTCAAATCGATGCAAACACTACAAGAACAAGGTATAAAAATGAATTGGTTTTCATATTTGCAAATACAATCTAGATATGATGAGGATGTTAAGACTGAAGGGATTTATAAAAACCAACTGAATTAGATAAAATCTTGATGGGCACAAACGAAAAATGATTAAAAACTTTATGGTTATCTATTAGAAGTTAGAATGGAAGAGGAGCAGGTTAAGGAAACAATGATTGCTTGGGGGAAAAATTTTGGTTATGGGATAGATCTAGAGAGATGGCAAACACTGTGGGATCAGAATTATAAAATGACAATGTCAACTGCATATAAAGAAAATTTGTATAAGATGTTTTAAAGGTGGCACCTATCCCCGAGAAGGATTGCAAGAATGTTTAAGGACAAATCGGATAAGTGTTGGAAATGTCACCAGATACCCGGCTCCTATTACCACATGTGGTGGACTTGTGCTGATGCCAAAAGATACTGGACTAAAATCCACACGTGGTTGGAAAAAATGACACAACAACATATAGACTTGAAACCTGAGATATTTCTACTGGGAATAGTACCAGAGACATTCAGCAAAGAATTGAATTATCTGATTGTTAATGTATTGACAGCTGCTAGAATTGTATTTGCTAAAAATTGGAGAAATGATAAGATACCTGCGCAGGAGGAAGTGATTAAGAAGATTTTGGATTGTGCCGAAATGAGTAGATTAACATTTGAAATTAGGGATCAAGAAGAAAAGCAGTTTTTAAGATATGGAATATGTTTTACCAATGGTTAGATAAAAAAGTTTGGTAATATATAGATATAATGGAGATAAATAGAATTGTTGAAGAGAAATACAATATAGAGACTATAATATGGAAGAGGATTAATAATAACGATTATTATTATTTATTTATTAATTCGACTTATATGCCGCCCCTCTCCGAAGGACTCGGGCGGCTTACAAAATAAAAAACAACACGACAATAAATTAGATAAAACCAGATTAAACAAATCAAGCCGAATTAACACTAAAATCCCAGAATTAAAACTCTAAAAACCACCACCCGGGGTCACAGCCCGGGTTGATTAAACAACCAGGTCTTCAGGTCGCGACGGAAAGTGCGGAGGTCAGGGGCCAGGCGGAGCTCCAGGGGAAGTTGATTCCAGAGGTCAGGGGCCGCGACAGAGTAGATTATAGCTTTCTTTTTTTGTAATAGAGAGTATGGATGATGAGGAGATGGCACTGAGATTTGTGACCGACCGACACACTTGAAATTGATGTTTTGTATGTTTGTTTTGTTTATTTTTTTGGAAAATAATAAAACTTTAAATATATATATATGTATATATATATTTGTATAAGATGTTTTACAGGTGGCACCTATCCCCGAGAAGGATTGCAAGAATGTTCAAGGATAAATCGGATAAGTGTTGGAAATGTCAACAGATACCTGGCTCCTACTACCACATGTGGTGGACTTGCGTTGATGCCAAAAGATACTGGACTAAAATCCACATGTGGTTGGAAAAAATGACACAACAACATATAGACTTGAAACCTGAGATATTCCTGTTGGGAATTGTACCAGAGACATTTAACAAAGAACTGAAATATCTGATTGTTAATGTACTGACAGCCGCTAGAATTGTATTTGCTAAAAACTGGAGAAATGATAAGACACCTACGCAGGAGGAAGTGATTAAGAAGATTTTGGATTGTGCCGAAATGAGTAGATTAACATTTGAAATTAGGGATCAAGAAGAAAAGCAGTTTTATAAGATATGGAATATGTTCTATCAATGGTTAGACAAAAAAGTTTGGTAATGTATTTTTGGGAATGTAAAGATAGATAGAACTGTTGAAACAATATAGAGATTATAATATGATAAAGGATTAATAATAATGATTATAGTTTTTCCTTTTTGTAATATTGAGTATGAATAATGAGGGGAAGGCACTGTGATTTTTGACCGACCGACATACTTGAAATTGATATGGATCTATGTGTTGTATGTTTGTTTGTTATGTTTGTGTTTTTGGAAAAATAAAACCTCTTATAAAAAAAAAATCAGTCACAGTCAGTCAGTCAGTAAGTAAATCAATAAATCAATCAATAAGTAAGTAAATAAATAAATGGGAGGCCCCTGGCAGGGATCGGAGGGGAGGGGCCCCCCAGCCTCAGGCACAAGCGTGAAGAGTCGGAAGGGACCTCCGAGGTCATCCAGTCTGACCCCTTATTCGATCAGGACACCATTACAGAATTTCAGGATCAAAGGGTGAGAAGGAACCTCGGAGGTCATCTAGTCCGATCCCCTTCCTTCCCTCCTTCCTTCCTTCCTTCCTTCCTTCCTTCCTTCCTTCCTTCCTCCCTCCCTCCTTCCTTCCTTCCTTTTCTCCATCCTTTCCTCCTTCCCTCTTTCCTTCCTTCCTTCCTTTTTCCTATCCCTTCTTCCTCCCTCCCTCCACCTTTTCTTCTCTTCTTCCTCCCTCCCTCCGTCCTCATTTCCTTCCTTCTTCCTTCCTTTTCTCCATCCTCTCCTTTCTTCCTTCCCTCCCTCCTTCCTTCTTTCCTTCCACCTCCCTCCCTCTCATTCCTCCCTCCAGCTGCATTTTTGTCTCTCCTTCCTTCCTCCCTCCTTCTTTCCCTCCTTCCCTCCTTCCTCCCTTCCCTCCTTCCTTCCTTCTTCCTTCCTTTCTTTTTTCTATCCCTTCTTCCTTCCTCCCTCCACCTTTTCTTCTCTCCTCCTT
The DNA here is from genome assembly GCA_009733165.1 of Naja naja. Lineage (NCBI taxonomy): Eukaryota > Metazoa > Chordata > Lepidosauria > Squamata > Elapidae > Naja > Naja naja. The sequence goes on along the minus strand of SOZL01000434.1, from coordinate 168,404 downwards.
CCCTCCTTCCTTCCCTCACTCCCTCCTAACTTCTTCATTCCTTCCTTTTTTCTATCCCATCTTCCTCCCTCCCTCCTTCCTTCCCTCCCTCCTTCCTTCCTTCCTTCCTTTTTTCTATCCCTTCTTCCTCCCTCACTCCTCCCTAGCCTTTTCTTCTCTCCTTCCTTCCTCTCTTTCCCTCCCTCCCTACTTCCTTCCTTTCTTTTTTCTATTCCTTCTTCCTCCCTTACCGAATCACAGTGGGAAGGTCATCTTGTCTGACCCTCTTCTCAGGCAGAGACTCTTACGGAATCAGAGTGAGAGGAGACTTCGGAGGTCATCTAGCCTGACCCCCTTCTGATGCAGGAGACCTTGACAGAATCAGAGTGGGAAGGTACCTCGGAGGTCATCTAGTCTGACCCTCTTCTCAAGCAGAGACTCGTACCGAATCAGAGTGGGAAGGCACCTTCGAGATCATCCAGTCTGACCCCCTGCTCAAAGAGGAGACCCTCACAGAATCACACTAAGGAGAGAGCTGGAAGGGACCTAGGGGGTCATCTAGTCTGACCCCCTTCTCAAGCACGAGACCTTGACAGAATCAGAGTGGGAAGGATACCGTGGAGGTCATCTAGTCTGACCCCCTTCTGATGCAGGAGACCTTGACAGAATCAGAGTGGAAAGGTACCTTGGAGGTCATCTAGCCTGACCCCCTTCTCAAGCAGGAGACCTTGACAGAATCAGAGTGGGAAGGGACCTCATAGGTCATCTAGTCTGACTCCCTTCTCAAGCAGAGATTCTGACCGAATCAGAGTGGACCCTCACAGAATCAGAGTGGGAAGGTACCGTGGAGGTCACCTAGCCTGACCCTCTTCTAAGGCAGAGACTCTTACCGAATCAGAGTGGGAAGGCACCTTGGAGGTCATCTAGTCTGACCCCCTGCTCAAAGAGGAGACCCTCACAGAATCACAGTAAGGAGAGAGCTGGAAGGGACCCCAGAGGTCATCTAGCCTGACCCCCTTCTCAAGCAGGAGACCTTGACAGAATCAGAGTGGGAAGGCACCTTGGAGGTCATCTAGTCTGACCCCCTTCTGATGCAGGAGACTTGACAGAATCAGAGTGGGAAGGGACCTTGGGTCATCTAGCCTGACCCCCTGCTCAAAGAGGAGACTCTCACAGAATCACAGTAAGGAGAGAGCTGGAAGTGATCCCGGATGTCATCTAGTCTGACCCCCTTCTCAAGCAGGAGACCTTGACAGAATGGGAAGGCACCTCGAAGGCACCTCACAGAATCACACTAAGGAGAGAGCTGGAAGGGACCTAGGGGGTCATCTAGTCTGACCCCTTCTGATGCAGGAGACCTTGACAGAATCAGAGTGGGAAGGGACTTTGGAGGTCATCTAGTCTGACCCCCTATTCAAGCAGGAGACCCTCACAGAATCAGAGTGGGAAGGCACCTTGGAGGTCATCTAGTCTGACCCTCTTCTCAGGCAGAGACTCTTACCGAATCAGAGTGGGAAGGCACCTCGGAGGTCATCTAGTCTGACCCCCTTTTCAAGCAGGAGACCTTGACAGAATCAGAGTGGGAAGGGAATTTGGCGGTCATCTAGTCTGACCCCCTATTCAAGCTGGAGACCCTCACAGAATCAGGGTGGGAAGGCACCTCCGAGGTCATCTAGTCTGACCCCCTTCTGATGCAGGAGACCTTCACAGAATCAGAGTGGGAAGGGACCACACAGGTCATCTAGTCTGACCCCTTCTCAAGCAGGAGACTCTCACAGAATCACAGGAGGAGAGAGCTGGAAGGGATCCCAGAGGTCATCTAGTCTGACCCCCTGCTCAAAGAGGAGACCCTCACAGAATCACAGTAAGGAGAGAGCTGGAAGAGATCCCGGAGGTCATCTAGTCTGACCCCCTTCTCAAGCAGGAGACCTTGACAGAATGGGAAGGCACCTCGAAGGCACCTCACAGAATCACACTAAGGAGAGAGCTGGAAGGGACCTAGGGGGTCATCTAGTCTGACCCCCTTCTGATGCAGGAGACCTTGACAGAATCAGAGTGGGAAGGGACTTTGGAGGTCATCTAGTCTGACCCCCTATTCAAGCAGGAGACCCTCACAGAATCAGAGTGGGAAGGCACCTTTGAGGTCATCTAGTCTGACCCCCTTCTCAAGCAGGAGACTTTGACAGAATCAGAGTGGGAAGGGAATTTGGCGGTCATCTAGTCTGACCCCCTATTCAAGCTGGAGACCCTCACAGAATCAGGGTGGGAAGGCACCTCGGAGGTCATCTAGTCTGACCCCCTTCTCAGGCAGAGACTCTTACGGAATCAGAGTGAGAGGAGACTTCGGAGGTCATCTAGCCTGACCCCCTTCTGATGCAGGAGACCTTGACAGAATCAGAGTGGGAAGGTACCTCGGAGGTCATCTAGTCTGACCCTCTTCTCAAGCAGAGACTCGTACCGAATCAGAGTGGGAAGGCACCTTCGAGGTCATCTAGTCTGACCCCTGCTCAAGAGGAGACCCTCACAGAATCACACTAAGGAGAGAGCTGGAAGGGACCTAGGGGGTCATCTAGTCTGACCCCCTTCTCAAGCACCAGACCTTGACAGAATCAGAGTGGGAAGGATACCGTGGAGGTCATCTAGTCTGACCCCCTTCTGATGCAGGAGACCTTGACAGAATCAGAGTGGAAAGGTACCTTGGAGGTCATCTAGCCTGACCCAATTCTCAAGCAGGAGACCTTGACAGAATCAGAGTGGGAAGCGACCTCATAGGTCATCTAGTCTGACTCCCTTCTCAAGCAGAGATTCTGACCGAATCAGAGTGGGAAGGGACTTCGGAGGTCATCTAGTCTGACCCCCTTCTCAAGCAGAGACTCTAACCGAATCACAGTGGGAAGGCACCTTGGAGGTCATATAGTGTGACCCTCTTCTCAGGCAGAGACTCTTACGGAATCAGTGAGAGGAGACTTCAGAGGTCATCTAGTCTGACCCCCTTCTGATGCAGGAGACCCTCACAGAATCAGAGTGGGAAGGGACTTCGGAGGTCATCTAGCCTGACCCTCTTCTAAGGCAGAGACTCTTACCAAATCAGAGTGGGAAGGCACCTTGGAGCTCATCTAGTCTGACCCCCTGCTCAAAGAGGAGACCCTCACAGAATCACAGTAAGGAGAGAGCTGGAAGAGATCCCGGAGGTCATCTACTCTGACCCCCTTCTCAAGCAGGAGACCTTGACAGAATGGGAAGGCACCTCGAAGGCACCTCACAGAATCACTCTAAGGAGAGAGCTGGAAGGGACCTAGGGGGTTCTCTAGCCTGACCCCCTTGTGATGCAGGAGACCTTGACAGAATCAGAGTGGGAAGGGACTTTGGAGGTCATCTAGTCTGACCCCCTATTCAAGCAGGAGACCCTCACAGAATCAGAGTGGGAAGGCACCTTGGAGGTCATCTAGTCTGACCCCCTTCTCAAGCAGGAGACTTGACAGAATCAGAGTGGGAAGGCACCTGGAGGTCATCTAGTCTGACCCCATTCTGATGCAGGAGACCCTCACAGAATCAGAGTGGGAAGGGACTTGGAGGTCATCTAGTCTGACCCTCTTCTCAGGCAGAGACTCTTACCGAATCAGAGTGGGAAGGCACCTTGGAGGTCATCTAGTCTGACCCCCTGCTCAAAGAGGAGACCCTCACAGAATCACAGTAAGAAGAGAGCTGGAAGGGATCCCGGAGGTCATCTAGTCTGACCCCCTTCTCAAGCAGGAGACCTTGACAGAATGGGAAGGCACCTCGAAGGCACCTCACAGAATCACACTAAGGAGAGAGCTGGAAGGGACCTAGGGGTCATCTAGTCTGACCCCCTTCTGATGCAGGAGACCTTGACAGAATCAGAGTGGGAAGGGACTTTGGAGGTCATCTAGTCTGACCCCCTATTCAAGCAGGAGACCCTCACAGAATCAGAGTGGGAAGGCACCTTTGGGTCATCTAGTCTGACCCCCTTTTCAAGCAGGAGACTTTGACAGAATCAGAGTGGGAAGGGAATTTGGAGGTCATCTAGTCTGACCCCCTATTCAAGCTGGAGACCCTCACAGAATCAGGGTGGGAAGGCACCTCGGAGGTCATCTAGTCTGACCCTCTTCTCAGGCAGAGACTCTTACGGAATCAGAGTGAGAGGAGACTTCGGAGGTCATCTAGTCTGACCCCCTTCTGATGCAGGAGACCTTGACAGAATCAGAGTGGGAAGGTACCTCGGAGGTCATCTAGTCTGACCCTCTTCTCAAGCAGAGACTCTTACCGAATCAGAGTGGGAAGGCACCTTGGAGGTCATCTAGTCTGACCCCCTGCTCAAAGAGGAGACCCTCACAGAATCACAGTAAGGAGAGAGCTGGAAGGGACCTAGGGGTCATCTAGTCTGACCCCCTTCTCAAGCAGGAGACCTTGACAGAATCAGAGTGGGAAGGATACCTGGAGGTCATCTAGTCTGACCCCCTTCTGATGCAGGAGACCTTGACAGGATCAGAGTGGAAAGGTACCTTGGAGGTCATCTAGTCTGACCCCTTCTCAAGCAGGAGACCTTGACAGAATCAGAGTGGGAAGGACCTCATAGGTCATCTAGTCTGACTCCCTTCTCAAGCAGAGATTCTGACCGAATCAGAGTGGGAAGGGACTTCGGAGGTCATCTAGTCTGACCCCCTTCTCAAGCAGAGACTCTAACCGAATCACAGTGGGAAGGCGCCTTGGAGGTCATATAGTCTGACCCTCTTCTCAGGCAGAGACTCTTACGGAATCAGTGAGAGGAGACTTCGGAGGTCATCTAGTCTGACCCCCTTCTGATGCAGGAGACCCTCACAGAATCAGAGTGGGAAGGTACCGTGGAGGTCATCTAGCCTGACCCTCTTCTAAGGCAGAGACTCTTACCGAATCAGAGTGGGAAGGCACCTTGGAGGTCATCTAGTCTGACCCCCTGCTCAAAGAGGAGACCCTCACAGAATCACAGTAAGGAGAGAGCTGGAAGAGATCCCGGATGTCATGTAGTCTGACCCCCTTCTCAAGCAGGAGACCTTGACAGAATGGGAAGGCACCTCGAAGGCACCTCACAGAATCACTCTAAGGAGAGAGCTGGAAGGGACCTAGGGGGTCATCTAGTCTGACCCCCTTCTGATGCAGGAGACCTTGACAGAATCAGAGTGGGAAGGGACTTTGGAGGTCATCTAGTCTGACCCCCTATTCAAGCAGGAGACCCTCACAGAATCAGAGTGGGAAGGCACCTTGGAGGTCATCTAGTCTGACCCCCTTCTCAAGCAGGAGAGCTTGAAAGAATCAGAGTGGGAAGGCACCTCGGAGGTCATCTAGTCTGACCCCCTTCTGATGCAGGAGACCTTGACAGAATCAGAGTGGGAAGGGACCATGCAGGTCATCTAGCCTGACCCCCTTCTCGCGCAGGAGATTCTCACAGTATCACAGGAGGAGAGAGCTGGAAGGGATCCCAGAGGTCATCTAGCCTGACCCCCTGCTCAAAGAGGAGACCCTCACAGAATCACAGTAAGGAGAGAGCTGGAAGAGATCCCAGGAGGTCATCTACTCTGACCCCCTTCTCGCACAGGAGTCCCTCACAGAATAACACTAAGGAGAGAGCTGGAAGGGACCTAGGGGGTCATCTAGTCTGACCCCCTTCTGATGCAGGAGACCTTGACAGAATCAGAGTGGGAAGGGACTTTGGAGGTCATCTAGTCTGACCCCCTATTCAAGCAGGAGACCCTCACAGAATCAGAGTGGGAAGGCACCTTGGAGGTCATCTAGTCTGACCCTCTTCTCAGGCAGAGAGTCTTACCGAATCAGAGTGGGAAGGCACCTCGGAGGTCATCTAGTCTGACCCCCTTTTCAAGCAGGAGACCTTGACAGAATCAGAGTGGGAAGGGAATTTGGCGGTCATCTAGTCTGACCCCCTATTCAAGCTGGAGACCCTCACAGAATCAGGTGGGAAGGCACCTGGAGGTCATCTAGTCTGACCCTCTTCTCAGCAGAGACTCTTACAGAATCAGAGTGAGAGGAGACTTGGAGGTCATCTAGCCTGACCCCTTCTGATGCAGGAGACCTTGACAGAATCAGAGTGGGAAGGGACCTCAGAGGTCATCTAGTCTGACCCTCTTCTCAAGCAGAGACTCGACCAAATCAGAGTGGAAGGCACCTTCGGAGATCATCCAGTCTGACCCCCTGCTCAAAGAGGAGACTTTCACAGAATCACACTAAGTAGAGAGCTGGAAGGGACCTAGGGGGTCATCTAGTCTGACCCCCTTCTCAAGCACGAGACCTTGACAGAATCAGAGTGGGAAGGTGCCTTGGAGGTCATATAGTCTGACCCTCTTCTCAGGCAGAGACTCTTACGGAATCAGTGAGAGGAGACTTCGGAGGTCATCTAGTCTGACCCCCTTCTGATGCAGGAGACCCTCACAGAATCAGAGTGGGAAGGGACTTCGGAGGTCATCTAGCCTGACCCTCTTCTAAGGCAGAGACTCTTACCAAATCAGAGTGGGAAGGCACCTTGGAGCTCATCTAGTCTGACCCCCTGCTCAAAGAGGAGACCCTCACAGAATCACAGTAGGGAGAGAGCTGGAAGGGACCCCAGAGGTCATGTAGTCTGACCCCCTTTTCAAGCAGGAGACCTTGGCAGAATCAGAGTGGGAAGGTACCTAGGAGGTCATCTAGCTGACCCCTTCTCAAGCAGGAGACCTTGACAGAATCAGAGTGGGAAGGTGCCTTGGAGGTCATGTAGCCTGACCCCCTTCTCAAGCAGGAGACCTTGACAGAATCAGAGTGGGAAGGGACTTTGGAGGTCATCTAGTCTGACCCCCTTCAAGCAGGAGACCCTTACAGAATCAGAGTGGGAAGAACTGTGGAGGTCATCTAGCCTGACCCCCTTCTCAAGCAGAGACTCTTACCGAATCAGAGTGGGAAGGTGTCTTGGAGGTCATCTAGTCTGACCCTCTTCTCAGGCAGAGACTCTTACCGAATCAGAGTAGGAAGGCACCTTGGAGGTCATCTAGTCTGACCCCCTGCTCAAAGAGGAGACCCTCACAGAATCACACTAAGGAGAGAGCTGGAAGGGACCTAGGGGGTCATCTAGTCTGACCCCCTTCTGATGCAGGAGACCTTGACAGAATCAGAGTGGGAAGGGACTTTGGAGGTCATCTAGTCTGACCCCCTATTCAAGCAGGAGACCCTCACAGAATCAGAGTGGGAAGGCACCTTGGAGGTCATCTAGTCTGACCCCCTTCTCAAGCAGGAGACCTTGACAGAATCAGAGTGGGAAGGATACCGTGGAGGTCATCTAGCCTGACCCCCTTTTCAAAGAGGAGACTCTCACAGAATCACAGTAAGGAGATAGCTGGAAGGGACCTCAGAAGTCATCTAGTCTGACCCCCTGCCTACGCAGGAGACTCACAGAATCACAGTCAGGAGAGAGCTGGAAGGGACCCCGGAGGTCATCTAGTCTGATCCCCTTTTCAAGCACGAGACCTTGACAGAATCAGAGTGGGAAGGGAATTCGGCGGTCATCTAGTCTGACCTCCTATTCAAGCTGGAGACCCTCACAGAATCAGGGTGGGAAGGTACCGTGGAGTTCATCTAGCCTGACCCCCTTTTCAAGCAGAGAGTCTTACCGAATCAGAGTGGGAGGAGACTTTGGGGGTCATCTAGTCTGACCCCCTTCTCAAGCAGGAGACCTGGACAGAATCAGAGTGGGAAGGTACCTCAGAGGTCATCTAGTCTGACCCCCTTCTGATGCAGGAGACCTTGACGGAATCAGAGTGGGAAGGGACCTTGGAGGTCATCTAGCCTGACCCTCTTCTCAGGCAGAGACTCTTACCGAATCAGAGTGGGAAGGGACTTCAGGGTCATCTAGTCTGACCCCTTACCAAGCAGGTGACGTTGAAAGAATCAGAGTTGGAAGGGACCATGGAGGTTATCTAGTCTGACCCCCTGCTCAAAGAGGAGACCCTCACAGAATCATAGTAAAGAGAGAGCTGGAAGGGATCCCGGAGGTCATCTACTCTGACCCCCTTCTCAAGCAGGAGACCTTGAAAGAATTAGAGTGGGTACGGACTTTGGAGGTCATGTAGTCTGACCCCCTTCTCAAGCAGAGACTCTTACAGAATCAGAGTGGGAAGAGACTTTGGAGGTCATCTAGTCTGACCCCTTACCAAGCAGGAGACCTTGACAGAATCAGAGTGGGAAGGGACTTCGGAGGTCATCTAGTCTGACCCTCTTCTCAGGCAGAGACTCTTGTCAAATCAGAGTGGGAAGGCACCTCGGAGGTCATCTAGTCTGACCCCCTGCTCAAAGAGGAGACTCTCACAGAATCACAGTCAGGAGAGAGCTGGAAGGGACCCCGGAGGTCATCCAGTCTGACCCCTTCTCGCAGGAGTCCCTCACAGAATCTCAGTAAGGAGAGAGCTGGAAGGGATCCCGGCGGTCATCTAGTCTGACCCCTTCTCAAGCAGGAGACCTTGACAGAATCAGAGTGGGAAATGGACCTCGGAGGTCATCCAGCTCAACCCCCTTCCCCGGGCGGGAGGACCCTAAACACCGCCCCCGAGAGACCAAAGCAGAGACTCCCCAGAGTCACACACCCAGTGTGGGGGGTTGGACTAGATGACCTTCGAGGTCCCTTCTGACTCTGATTCGGTAAGAGTCTCTGCTCCAGAAGAGGATTGGACTAGATTTCTTCTGAGTTGCCTTCCCACTCTTATTCGGGAAGGGTCTTCTGCTTGAATGGGGGGTTGGACTAGATGACCTCTGAGGTCTCACCCAACTCTTCTTATCCATTCACCCGGCACCTCGAGCCCTTAGCTGAGGGAAACAGTGGAGGCCCAGAAATGCCCATTAAAACGGTGGTTAAAACATGCAGTGCGCGACCCTTCTCACTCGACCGACCACCCCGTCCATTTCACTTGCGGGTCGTAAATGGGGTCACACCCACACACCCGTTGTTGTTTGCCAAACCGGAGGGCTCGACAGCCACCCCCGGAAAGACACTGTTAAGTATATGTACATAAGTATATGTACATAACGTAGTTGGGTTGACAATATATAAAGCACAAATATATATGTCTGTAGCTTTAAGGAAAAATACTGTAATGTATTATGCTGTGTTCTGTTTGGTTGAGTATGCTGCAAGTTGCCATAAGAGGGAGCTATAGATCATGGTTTAGCTCTCTCTCCCACTGAAGATCTCTCTTTTTATGCTGATACTGACTTTCTCTCTAACTGAATATGGTATGATACTAACTCTGTTTACTTTGATATTCTGTTGATATCGAAGATTATCTGTTGTATGATGGTTTGATATTCGTCTGCTGTAAAAGACATGAAAAGGGTAAGAAGACTTTATAACTGGATACTCCTGGACTGTTAGAACGTGTATGACCTGGACTGTTTATTGGACTGTGCTATTTCTTCGAGTAAACATTAACACAATTTGGTGTATCTCTGTGTGGCTGTGTATTTATTCATAACTGTTCTCATATCCGTTTCCATGTGCATATCCTTGTTACGCAAGGGTTACTCTGCATATATCCTAACATTGGTTATGGGCCCAGAGAGATATTGAGAACTAGTGTGAATATACAGTTTCATATTCAGACAGCTAATTGTGGTTTATTGTTACAATGGCACAAGAACAGTCAACCAGTCTATCCCTGATAACCCGGTTGGATGGAACAAACTATGTTTCCTGGTCTATGAAGTGCAGCCTGCTTCTGCGTAAAGAAGGATTATGGACTGTAGTTAATAATCCACCAGATGTAACATCTTGGGACCCATTGAATGATGAAGATAAAAAGAAAATAGCTGAATTTAACCGGGATAATGAAAAGGCTCTTAGTATAATTGGGCTGACACTGAGTGATTCGCAGCTAATCCATATTCGTGGTGAAGAATCTGCTGCTAGATGTTGGGACATTCTGAAGAAGATTTATGTTCGAGATAGTGTGGGTGCACACATATACCTTACACGTAAACTGTTTGAGCTCGTCTTATAAAAGGTGGCAATATGTTAGCTCATTTGGAGTTTATGAAAAGGACTTTTCAGGAGCTACAAGAAAAAGAACTGGTTTTCTCTGAGTTACATCAGGTTTACATTATTCTTTCTTCTTTGGATGAAACTTATGATGATTATGTGTCTTCACTGGAAGTTTTAAGCAGAGATGAACTGACATTGACTGGCATAACTGGAAGACTGTTAGAAGAGGCAAGAAGAAGGCAAGATAGGAACCAACTGAGAGGAGAACCACCACAGGAAGAAAAACTGTCTTCAACTGCCTATATTGTTAGGAAATGTTTTTCTTGTGGGGCTAAAGGACATATAGCCAGATACTGTAAAAAGGTTAAGAAACAGAATAATAAACAGAGAGCTCATAAGAATGTTAGTTTAGCAATATCAAATGCAACTACAACTGTAAACCATGATATATGGGTAGTTGATAGTGGAGCATCGCAGTGCATAACTAAAAGTAAAGAGGTTTGTTAACATGATAAAGAGTAAACAGCATATATCATTAGCTAATGGATGGAAAATGAGAGCATATGGAGAAGGTACTGCATATTGTTCATGTATTAATGAAAGTTTACCAATGTTATATGTACCTGGAATGAAGTTTAATTTGCTATCTGTAAGAGAAATGGAAAAAGCAGGATTTGTAGTAACATTTAAGGGAGATACATGTTTAATAGACAAACAAGGTAAAAGTATTACTGCAAGATTGGAAAATGGTTTGTTTATTATAAATGATGATTCATCAAGTAATGTTAACTTAGTTTATGAGAATAAGAAGCCTCATGATGAATGTATTCATCTACTCCATAGGCGTATGGGACATATAAATTTCAAAATGCTCAAGAAAACTGTTGAGTTGTCTACTGGTATAGACTTAAAACCTTGTATAAAATATTTAGATTGCAATATTTGTAATCAAAAGGAAAACAAGGTAATTTCTGAAAATATGGTAAATGGACTGAAAACCAGTAAACCATTAGAGGTTGTGTTTGCTGAGATCATTGGACCTAGAAAACCTAGTATAGGTGGAGCCTGTTATATATTGAGTATTATGGATCATTTTTCCAGATATGGTTTCTGTTACCTAATGAAAACAAAGCAAGAAACATACCAGTATTTTGTAAACTGGCTAAAATTTACTGAAAGAAAACAGAAACAGAAAGTTATTAGATTAATTACAAATAATGATACTGAATTTACTAATAACAAATTTAAAACCATGTTACGAAAAGCTGGAATTGAACATGAGCGTTCTGATCCTTATAGACCACAATATACCTCATATATTGAATGTAGAGGACAAACATTACAGGTTATGGCTAGGAATATGATGTCTGATTCTGGTATATCAGAGCAACTGTGGGGTGAGGCAATAATGTGTGCTAACCATGTTTTGAATAATGTGGTAAATTCAATGACTGGTGAATTACCATTTACGTGTTGGAATGGAAGGAAACCAGATCTTAAGTATTTGCATACATTTGGAACCCCAGCATGGGTTCATATTCCCACAAGTAAGGAAAAAGGATCAATATAGAGATAAGAAATTGTATTTTGTAGGGTATGGAGCTAATCATAGATTATATAAATTCTGGGAGCCAGGTACTAATAATATATATTGGAGTGCAAGTGCTAAATTCCTGGAGCATGTTGGATGGTGAAAGTTTAAACAAGGAAATAATAAAGTAAAAATAGTGTTATTGTAAAAACTCCATTGTTCACTGATCATAAAAATGATAGGAATATGAATGAGGAATCAGTAAAGTAAAAGATGAGGATTGATAGGGGAGGTAGAGGAAGAAAATATAAAACCAACATGTACTCAGTTTCCTAAAAGGTCAATTGGAGAGAGATGTAAATCTAACAGAGTTCAAACAAGCTTTGTAAGTCAAGTTAGATAAAGAATCTTCTAATTTCTATGAAATTGTATGAGGATGTAAAGTTATTAATTGTATAAAAATATGAATTGAAAAGGTAATGTATTATATATTGACCAACCCAAAGGGAGAATGTTAAGTATATGTACATAACATAGTTGGGTTGACAATATATAAAGCACAAATATCTGTAGCTTTAAGGAAAAATACTGTAGTGTATTATGCTGTGTTCTGGTTGGTTGAATATGCTGCAAGTTGCCATAAGAGGGAGCTATAGATCATGGTTTAGCTCTCTCTCCCACTAAAGCTCTCTCTTGATGCTGATACTGACTCTCTCTCTGACTGAATACAGACTGATACTGACTAACTCTGTTTACTTTGATATTCTGTTGATATCGAAGATTATCTGTTGTATGATGGTTTGATATTCGTCTGCTGTAAAAGACATGAAAAGGGTAAGAAGACTTTATAACTGGATACCCCTGGACTGTTAAAACGTGTATGACCTGGACTGTTTATTGGACTGTGCTATTTCTTTGAGTAAACATTAACACAATTTGGTGTGTCTCTGTGTGGCTGTGTATTTATTCATAACTGTTCTCATATCCGTTTCCATGTGCATATCCTTGTTACACAAGGGTTACTCTGCATATATCCTAACAGAAATCTCTCCATGTGTGTTCAGAGGATTGAACTGGTGGACTTTGATGCTCTTTCTCCTGCTGGGGGCCCCACAGATGGTTTTGGATGCTGCTTTCCAGTATTCCCAGTGAGGCCAGGCCTGAGGATACTGGGGCTGCTGCTCCCCAGGGCAGAAAGGCTGGGGGCGAATCCCACAAGACCGAGAAGAAAAAGGAGAAGGTGGCTGGGACCCTCTCTGGGTTGGCTTCCTCTCTCTCTCTCTCTCCTCTCTCCCTCCCTCCCTCCCTCCCTCCCTCCTGCCAGGGTTTGGGAGGAAGGAAGGAGGGAGGCGGCTGCTTCCCAGGGGCTTTTTCCAGGTCCTCCGGGTGGATCCCTGTCCCACCCAGATTGAGTGGGTTCCCATGTGGGCCTCCCAAAGGCCTGGACTCCAGCCCCCATCCTCCTCAGCCCCAGCTGTGCCCTGAGCACAGTGGAGGCCCAGTGGAGGCTCTTCTGTCCCCCAGAGAGCAGCGGCCACGGAGGAAGAGGAGGCTCCCCTGGAAGGTCCTGCCAGCCATGCCTGGTCCAGGGAGGTTTGGGGCCTGAAAGCCTCGCTCAGGATCTGGGGAGCCTGAAGGGCCAGGAAGGGGCCGGATTCGCAGGGCGTCCCAGGCTTGGCTCCAGGGCGGCCTCGGAACCAGCTGGGATGGCTCCCAAACCGGGATCAGGTTCTTGGGGTCATTTAGGGTCAGTCCAATCAATGGAGGCATGTTTCACTTCTTTAAAAAAAATTTTTTTTTAAATTTTAAAACAAACATACAAGCAAAACGTACAAAACATAAAAACCATCTTCCATATATACATACAGTGTGGCAGTTGGTTACAAATCCTTTGTGTTATCTGTTAAGTCTGCATGAAGAGTCAGACACGAAGAGTTCCAGCAAAGAGTTTATTCAGTGACTACAGCTCAAATGGACCCGAGTTGGCTGGGCTACGGCTGCCTCTTATAGCCTGCAGCCGTGGTTGCCAGCCAATGGGAGTGCAGGGTTTCTTCCCGCACTATTTAAACCAATACCATTTGACATTTTACAAGAACAGTTCAAATAAACCAATAACATTCAAACCTACATACATAACACCCCTCCCCACTAGGTTCAGTCCATACCAAACCCCAACCTATCTAATGTATTCCTTTAAATAGGTGGGGCTCTTACGTGCGTTGAGACCTTCGTGGTTCAGAAGTTTTAACGTTCTCACCCAGTGAGAGGGAAATGTGTCTGCTGACATTTCCCTGTTGGGACTTCCTGTGAAAGGAGACCCTGTTAGACTGTTAGAATCTGGTCTCTCCTCCCAACCCATCTCCATTCCAATGTCAGCACCCAAGTCAGGTAGTGATGTGCAATCTTCCACTTCTAAGGATGGATCTTGGCATTGTGACAGGGTTGGGATGGTTCCTGTCGTAATGGCTGCTACACATGGGGTTGATTCTTGCTTGCTGATTTTCCTCCTGTTCCTCCCTTCCCCTAGAAGTGACATCAGGTGAGGGACCCAGAGAGAGACAGGGCGATGTTCCTGAGGGAACCTGGATCTAAGTTGGTCAATGTGCCTGCTCCAGAGGAGTCCATCCTCTGTTTGTACCCTGTAAGAACGAGGGCCAGTGATGTGAGTTATTTCAGCAGGAATCCACAGAGGTTCACCTATAAGGTTCTTAGCATATACAGAATCACCCACACTGAAAGTACGAACTTTGGAAGTGGAATCCAGTGGTGCGTTGGGTGCGTAAGTGGGATGAAGGCGGTCAAGGGAAGACCTAAGTTTCTACCCATCAACAACTCTGCTGGGGATAAGTTATTTGATGGGCTAGGAGTGATGTGCTGAACACTAAGAAGTTTTCAAGCTTCTCAGTGATGTCCCCAGGACCCAGCTGCTGAAGCTTCTCTTGGTAAAGCGTACCATGCGTTCAGCCCGGCCATTAGCGAAGGGTGCCCAGGGGCAGTGAGGGCATGTCTGATACCCTGTTGTGCTAGAAAGGATTCAAAAATGTTAGATGTGAATTGAGGGCCATTGTCAGAGACAAGGACATCTGGTAACCCATGGGTTACAAACAGTTTTCTGAGCTGCTTGATGACAGCATCAGTTGTGGTGGATGTCATGGGAATTACCTCTAGCCATTTGGAATATGCATCTACTATAACCAGAAAAGTGTGCCCTCTGTAGGGCCTGCAAAATCAATGTGGATCCTAGACCACGGGCCCTAGGACATTCCCATTCCTGTGTGGGGCGTGAGGTGGAGCAGGCCTGACTACCTGGCAATTGGGACAAGATGCAACCCAGTTTTCAACCATTTTGTCAATACCTGGCCACCATACATAACTCCTGGCCAATCCCTTCATCCTTACAATCCCAGGATGACCCTCATGTAACATTTCCAAAACCTCTCTTTGCAGTTTTGCAGGAATAACCACCCTGTTACCCCACAAAATACATCCTCTTAATACAGATAATTCAGTTTGCCTGGACTTAAAAGGTTGGGCAAGGTGAGGTAGATCTTGAAGAGGCCAACCTTTCTTAATCCAGCCTATAACAGGAGCCAACACAGTGTCTTTGGCAGTCTCTCTGGCAATCTCAGCAGCATGGACTGGAAGCTTAGCAACAGTCTCTAGGAAAAAGGTGTGAGTTTCCGGTTCAAAGTCCTCCTTGTGGCAAGGCAGTGGGCAACGACTCAGTGCATCAGCATGTCCAATGTCCTTGCCAGGCCTGTGAATCAGTTTGATGAATAGGCTGCAAGAAATTCAGTCCACCTCAGCATTCTTGGTGACAGGATAGTAGGTAGGTTGTCTCCTGCCACACTGCCTAATAAAGGTTTGTGATCTGTAACAATGGTAAATGACCTGCCATACAGATATTCATGAAATTTCTTGACAGCTGCAACAACTGCCAATGCCTCCTTGTCCAGTTGGCTATAATTCCTCTCTGCTTTGGACAAAGTGCGAGAGTAAAATGCAATAGGGCTTCCCTTCCACTGGGAAGCCTGTGGCTCAAACCCCCACTCCAAAGGGGATGCATCACAAGTCAGTACAACAGGCAAATTCTCAGAGAATTGTATCAATACAGCATCAGATGTGATTAGTCTCTTAATACTGTTAAATGCTGATTGTTCCTTCCTCCCCAGATCCAAACAGCTTTTTATCAAGCAGATGGTGCAAAGGTTCAGCAATGGATGCCTTTTGAGGTAGAAACATGTGATAAAAGTTAATGAGTCCAAGGAAGGCTTGCAAATCTGTTTTGCATTTAGGTTTAGGGGCTTCTTTGATTGCTTTAACCTTGGCATCAGTAGAGTGGATGCCATGCTTGTCAATCATGTAGCCCAGGAACTCAACTCTGTCTGTTTTAAGTGTGCATTTGTCTTCCTTGACCTTTAACCCCGCTTTTCTGAATCTGGTAAGGACTTCTCTGAGTCTTTCTTGAAGCTGAGTGTCATTTTCGGCAGAGATTAACACATCATCAAAGTAAGGCACAACTGGTACTGGGTATGCGCTCTGCTGCAGCATGGTTAGTGTCCCCTTATAGTCTCCACAGATTCTTACTGACCCATCAGCCTTGACTGGTGTGACTATGGGTGTTTCCCATCTGGAGTGATCAGTGGGCTCTAAAACCCTTTGAGCAATTAATTTATCTAATTGTGCATCAATTTTTTCCTTTAAAGCAAATGGAACCCTCCTGGGCTTTAAACGAATTGGGGCACCTTGGGATCTAGGTTGAAAGTGATAGGGGTCCCCATATACTTGCCCAGTCCTTTGCTGAAGACCTCTGGAAACTCAGACTTCAAGGCCTCCTCCCATTCAGAGTTGCTCACGTGATTGATGCCAGTCACCTCGATGCCTAGTGGCTTGAACCACTCAAGTCCCAGCAAGCTTGGGCGATCCTTGTCCACGATGGTCAGAGGCAAACGTTTGGTGTGGCCTTTAAACTGCGTTGAAATCTCTTGCTCCAACTACTGGAATCTTGTTCCCTTGGTAGTCTTTAAGAGTCAGTGCTTGCTTCTGGAAATGTTTCTTCTGAATGTTGGGAAGTAGCCTGTGAATAGTGTCCCATGACACCATAGATAAATAAGAGCCTGAGTCCACTTCCATTTGGCAAGGCCTTCCTTCAATGAACACCTTCACGTGTACTTTTCTGCTTCTCAAGGGTGAAGAATGACCAATAGTGATTGTTTGGTGAGTTTCATTCTTCCCATTTGCTTCTGAATTGCCCCATCTTTTCAATGAAGTTGTTGGGCTTAAAATCCTTTTCAGGAAATTTCTTCCTACTAGGTGGAGTTCTGGATGATTTGCAGACTCTGGCTATGTGACCCTTTTCTCACAACGTAGGCAGATGGTGTCTAAGAACTTGCATTCAGTGCGGGGTGCCCCCCACAGCCTCTGCAATAAAATCTTGCCTTTCTCCCAGGGTCTTTCTTTTCTTCTCCATTCTGAGTCTAAAAATCCCTCCTCCACCTCACTGCAATCTGAATCAGAGTCTATTTGTTCCAATGGGCTGTTGTGGATTTTTCCCATCAGAATGGCTTGAGGCCTGGCTTGAGGCCTTGTTAATCTTTTCATGGCGCTGCTGAGGACTTGGTGGCTTCCACTGAAACAGCTTCTTCAATGGCCTCTTTAAACGTGATCTTAGGTTTCATTAACAGTTTGCTTTGTAAGACCTTATCTTTGAGGCCTAAAACAAACCGATCACGCATGGCCTCTTCTAAGTTGGTAAAGTCACAAGCACCCCCAATGTCCCTTAAACTTGCCACGAAGTCATTAACATTCTCGCTTTCCCCTTGATCCCGACGGTAAAACTTCGTGTCTCTTAATGAGGCACGATACTTGTGGGGCGTAATGGGCTCTTAAAAGTTTCTCCAAATCAGGCCATTCCATTACCTTCAGTTCTGCAGCTCCAACGCTTCGCCATCTTGAAGACTGCGGACCGCAGTGCGTGAGAAATACCGCCCTCTTCCGTCTCGGGGATGTCGGCGAGGTCGTTTCCTTCCAGGTACATCTGGAAGCGATCCGCATACGATTTCCAGTCTTCCGCCGGGATCGAACGGGGCTGGGGGTGTTCAGCGCAGCCATCTCGCTCTTCTGTTGTTCTTGCGTCGTCTCTCTTCAGGGAAATCCCATCCTCGTCGCCAGTGTTAAGTGTGCATGAAGAGTCAGACGCGAAGAGTTCCAGCAAAGAGTTTATTCAGTGACTACAGCTCGAATGGACCGTCTGGCTTGGCTACGGCTGCCTCTTATAGCCTGCAGCCGTGTTGCCAGCCAATGGGAGTGCAGGGTTTCTTCCCGCACTATTTAAACCAATACCATTTGACATTTTACAAGAACAGTTCAAATAAACCAATAACATTCAAACCTACATACATAACATTAGTCTCCTTTCATAGTCACCACTCACAATTTATCAAGGTTTCATATTATCAATAAAACTTCTTATATATTTATCAATTTCATATACCACTAAACTATTTATTTCACAATCCATAATTTTGTTTAATCACTTCCTCCTGCATAGGTATTTTATCATTCTTCCAATTTTTGGCAAATACAATTTAGCTGCTGTTAAAACATTTACAATCAAGTATTTCAACTCTTTATTGTAAATATCTGGTCTAATTCCCAATAAAAATACTGGTTTCATGTCTATGTGTTGTTGCATCATGTTTTCCAGCCACGTGGATTTTAGAACCAAGTCGAGACGGAGATGAGGCATGTTTCACTTCTTATAAGAACTCATGGTTCCTGCATTCTGCAAGCCGGCTAATGACTGAGGGTCCCTTCAGGTGTCCTTGTTCCCAAAATGGAGACAAGACATGGAGAGAGGCTGGTCTGCATGAGTAGCCAAACTTGAAGAGGAATGGACTCTCAACCCCCAGAGTCCCCCCCCAACAATGCATGGACTTCATCATGCTGGGCAGGGATTCTGGGAATTAAAGTCCCTTCATCTTCAAGTTCCAAGTTTGAAAAATGCTGGTCTACCTTCTTCCCTTAGGCCAGGAGTTAAAGCCCTGCACCAAGACTCAATAACCTCAGAGGTTACCAATATATATTCTTTTCTTTTTCTTTCTTTCTTTCCTTTTCTTTTCTTTCTTTCTTTTCTTTCTTTCTCTTTCTTTTCTTTCTTTTCTTTCTTTTCTTTCTTTCTCTCTCTTTCTTTTTTTTCTCTGTCTCTCCTCCCTCCCATGGGGTGAGGCAGCCTGATTTCTCCACCTCTTTTCAGTTTTCTGACTTCTCCCTCTCTGTGTGTTTGTTTCTGGTGTGATTTTTTCAACTATGCAAAGTTCTGATAACTAGTTTTTCATGAAAGTTCATTTTATTCTTGGAATCTGGCCACACTATTTCATCAGCCCTTTTGTGAGGGTGTCACTGAGCATCAGTTTTCAAAATAAAGAAAATGCTTCCAACTCAGAAGGGAGCCATTTCAGACCGGGACATGTTCAGGCATTAACTGTCTCCCGATTGTCTCTGTAACCACAATGCCAACAAATGTCACACTTTTTATCTTCAGCCACAGGTGCCAGTATTCCCTCTGGGGCCAATTTCAAGCATGAAGCTCCAAAACCTCTCAATTCTAGGTGATGGATTTAATTCATCTCTGCCCCTGTCATTATGAACCACTTAGGGATTATTTTCCTTTCATTTCTCCAGAGAAATGCCCAACAAACTTTGAGTGCAACAACTAGCTGAATTATCCAGATATCCTTCCTGAGAGGGAGAATTATGAGAAAAGTTTTCAGCTCTGCTCTGTGGCTGAATCCTCCCAGGAGACTCTGGGCAGAGACAAGGAGTCTGTGGCAGCTTCTCTCTTCTCCCCCTGACCCCAAAGGCCCCGGATGGAAACTTTTCCTGCTGGAGAACTTGGCTTCAGGCAAAAGTTTCACTGAACAATTTGAGACTCTGAACTTCTCTCCTCCTTAAAGATCAGGGCTGCCTGGATCCCTTCCCAGCAAAGTTTCTCCCCTGGGAGAAGAAGGGATGGGGGCAAAGGGAGCCCCCAAGAAACCCCCTTTCCATCTCTGCTTCTTACAACTCAAGGGCTGAAAGTTTCTCCTGAGTGCCTTGGATTCTCCCCAGAAGGCCCTCTTTCTGCCCAGGAGGGTTGGGGGTCCTGGCTGGGGTTGGGCAGCTCCTTTCCCCCTCTTCCCATTGGGGCGATGGCTGGGGAAACCACCTTAGGGGTCCCTGCAGAGGTGGAAGAGGGAGGCCAGCTAGGTTGGTTAGCATTAAAGTTGGGCTGCACAATTTGTGGCAAGGTTGTGTGTGTGTGATACTCCCCAAAAAGGATTCCAGTACCCAGCAATTGTCCAACTCCTTCTCCACTTCAGATGGACTTTGGTTGGTCTCTTTGGTTCAGCCACAGAAAATGGAGAGAAGTTCATGAGAATTTTTACTCCTATGCTTGTCAGGAATGGGATTTGTGTTGTTATATCACAACAATTCTCAACAACTGGACCTACAGCAGCCCTCAGGGAGGCCCTCTCTAAGTGGAGACAAGTCCATGTCTTTGTTCACTTCATGGAATTAGATTACGCTGGACAGAATTTTTCCTTTTCATGTAACATTTGAGGATTTGTCAGGACCCACTGAAGGGAAAGTCTGGATCCACACAAATTTTCACAGTATATAATAAACAACCACAGACTTCTCAAATATATCCACAGTATTTGGAACTTTGGCTATCTGGGAAAAGAAAGGCCAGTGGATGATGGCTTTGAACCCTATTTCTTTGTGGAAGATGAATTTGTAAATCATTATTTCCACTGTTTTCTTTCCAAGCACATCCATTCTGTCAAAGGCACAGAAGATGCACCCAGAAAGCCCCAGTGGAGACCCAGTGGAAAAGGAACAGGATCCAGATCCCAAATGACTTCCTTCCATACAGTTTCATTCAGACTCTGGCCCAGGCCTTGAATGCCGCCTATTCCTCCAGAAAGAGGAGGAGAAGGAAGGAGGGCGAAGAGAGGTTGGGGTCTCCAAGGCTGCAGCCATGGCAGGTATGGGGTCCCAATAGGGGTCCATTAATCTTGGTTCCTTTGGAGAAGGAGCCCAAATGAGAAGGAGGGGAATTGTCTCAATCTGCTTGTCAAGCGCAGGGAAATCATGAAGTCCAGGCAGTTCAAATGAACATAAAGGTTCAACCCAGGCTCATGCTGTCCACAAGAATCGGAACCACCAACGCCAAGGCAAACAGGCGATAGACAAGGGTCCACAGAATTCTCAAGGGGGCTGCACCCAGATCTTCTGTGGGTGGGACTCAAGACTAATGATGCCTTTGACCCCCTCACTCAGGCTCAGTCTGGTCATCCCCTACCCTACTTGTGCTACAAAATATCTGCAGATTTAGGCAATCTAATTGTTCAGCAGGAAGGAAGAATAGATAGCAGGACAGACAATTTTGGATGTTAAACATGGCTAGTGCTAAAAGGCTGTGTACATAAATAAATTCCTGCATGTATGGTGTATAAATAGGATCACAGAATTTTACCATTATGAATCTGTAAGAGCCCCTGAGACCATCTAGCCCAACGCATCCTCTCTGCAGGAATCCCAGTTCAAGTTTCTCTTACTGTTGGCTTCTCAATCTTTCATTCAGACAATCCATGAAGAGGAGACTGAACTGCTCTGCTTCACTGGCTCAGCTCTAAAACAGCTCATCCTTGTCAGTGGTGTTGAATAGCTACATCATCAGCGAAGAGAACGCAGTTGCTGTTAATATGATCACAGAGGTCATTTATGTAGAGTATGAAGAGAGTTGGTCCTAGAACATTGCCTTGGGGACCCCACTGTTGTCAGGTACAGGATTTGATAGGACGCTCCCAATTTTGACCATTTGTTGTCTGTTTGACAGGAATGCTTCTATCCAGTTATGCAGGTGTCCAGAGATACCATAAGATTTTAGTTTTAGGAGTAGTTTGTCGTATACCACTGAATCAAAAACTTTAGAGAATTTTTTTCCCCAAATATTTTTATTATTTTTAAACAAACATACACAGACAAAACATACAATATGCCGGTAGGTTAAAGCTCCTTTTATACCTCTTCTCCATCTCCTCATCTATTAATTATTTTATATACTTTCATATACAAAATATTCCATATTTTAAATTAATTTATCTTACAGCAATTCATATTATCAGCCCAGAACCATTCCCGCAAACAAATACAGACAAATATAAAGAAAACAAAATAAAAATTTTTTTTTGAGAACAGTGGGTTTTCGACCCTCCCTCTCTATACAGATATACTTTCAATTACTCACTCATTTTATATATTCTATTCCATTTGTCATAACAATTTTCACCATAATTTCTCCCCTTTCTAGCTTCTATATTCTTATTTCAATTATTTCATCATTCCATCATTTCATTAATTACATTTCCTTTTCCAATTTTCAATATCTTTCCAGTCAATATTATTACACTTTTATCTGTCTTGTTTACAATTTTATACTATCTTATAAAACAAGTTTTACCCTGTAATCACTACTAGAGGATAACACCTCTATCTCTTCTAACCATTTATTACTTAACATTTAAATTTCACCTTTACTGTTGTTACCTCTATTACTCTCTATTTTATAACATCTAACCATTATTAATCAGATTCTGCTTGGTACATTCCTTTACAAATATCCATTAAATTCTTAACAGAAGAGAAGAAAAAAATGTGCATATATATAACAATAATAACTAAGGTAATTATTTCTTTTCAAATTCAATTCAGCCCTTAATGTTAGCATCCATCTTATTCATTCATTTCTATTTAGAATATTTCCATTTTATTACAATTTAACATATATATCACTATATTTCAACAACAAAAGCAATATTAAAACATTCAGCATTTCTTTTTTTGTTTTCCTATTTTCTTTAGATTATTAAAGGCTTTATTCTCTTATCCTCTTTACCTCATTTACTATATATAAAAAGTACACATCAACGCATTCATCTAAAACATTTCTAGTTTCTTTCTAATATAACCATATTTATCTCAATGCCCTTGCAGAATCCTATCTTTATATTAGATTAACCATTATCTCGATGTCCAATTAAATAAATAAACCCTTTAAATTTTGTATACTTTCCATGCTGTTACACATCTTGAATCAATTTTTACAAATTCCTCTCTTTTCTTCAACCCCTTCTTTTCTCCTTCCTTTATATTCCCTTTTCTATCCAGTTCTCCCTTCTGCTGTCCTACCTTTTGACTCTTATAATATTGTAATTATCTTTCAGATTATATTTTTTTTGGTTGTTGCTCTCAAGTCTAGATTTTTAACTCTCTTCTCTTTTTCCCCTTTTCCTTCCCCTTTTCTTAACCACACTTAAAGTTATTTGATCGTTAAAAATGGCTTCTTTCTTTGTCTTCTTCTTTGTCCCTCTTCTGTTCAACCAGTGCTTCCTGTAGTTTTCTATATTTCAGGATCTCCATTTATCAATTGTGCCTCTTCTTATAGTCTCTGAATAGCATTTTTAATTCTTCAAAAGATGATGACATTCTGGAAAAGATTTTTTTCTTTTAAAGCAGCCCCCAATTAGCTTTATTCCACTTCACTTAAATCCTCTGTCCAAGATTCCAGGAATCCTCCATGCTCGGGTAAGATGGCTGCCCATTCTAATGTCCCGGTGATTGAGGTCTCTGTCTGAGGGGGAGCTATGGGGATGTTAACAACCCCCCACAAATCCTGCTGTTGCAGATCACTGTCTGGGGCGACGTGGAGATGTCACTTGCCTGCCTGTTGGGCACATTAATGAGGGAGTGGACGCCGGGTCAGCGAGCGCTTCTCCAGACCAGGCCCCGGGAATGCTGGCGTGACCAGCAGCATTGGGAGAGGCGGCTGACTTTCAGCCAGGTTCATGCTGGCGCGCTGCATCGGGCGCATGCGGTGCTGGCGGGTTATACCTGACGATGACAGTGGCACGCCCTGTTGGGGGTTTTTTGTAATATTAAAGGTGGATGGCTCGTTACCTTTTTCTGTGTGAAACTACCAAAGAAGAGTCCAGGCCCAGTGATCCAAATCCAAGCTATTTATTATTGTAAAAGTACAGAAGTAATAAAAGTCAGTCAAAAGTTACATCAGTGTCCACTTGCTTTTTTCTGAAGTCTTTTTCTTTTCCTCCTATGAGGCAGTCATCTATATGGCTGGAGTTCCAAGAAGCCCTCCTTGTGTCTTAAGGCAGGGCCCTTGTTGAATGGTCCCAGGCAGTTGCAACAGACTGGAACTGGGACAGACTGGAACTAGTTGGAACTTGGAACTGAGGTCTGAGAACTGGGTTAGCTCCTTTTATAGTCCTGAGTCTGGAGGGGTGGAGCTTGACAAAGAACTGGGAAGATTCAAACACAACAGTGCAGTGATTGGCCTATTTAAACTTTTTCAGTTAGGCTGAGGTGGAGGCCAGTAGAAAGTGCACAGCCACCCCATGGAAAATCCTTTTCCACAATCCCTCTCTGTGCCTTTCTAATGGCACATATTGAAAATTCAATTCAACAACATTACATCCTTTACACATACATATTTACACAGCAACAAGTACATTCTACATAACCATAGGTATTTTCTTCAACAAGTACTGGTGCTGGTCCCGGGCAAAGGTTTTGTTAGAACATCTGCGACTTGTTCTCTAGTCTCAGTATAAACAGTTTCAATAAACCCCATTTTTGATAATTGCCTGACATGTTTACACTTAATGTCAATGTGGCGTGACCTTTGTCCCACAGCTTCGGCCTTGGATATATCAATGGGCTCTGTTGTCCTCGTGTATGGTAATAGGATATAGGTTCTTCCCACATGTTCTTTAACAATTCAGCAAACCAAATTAAATTGTTTGAAGTCTTAGATAGGCACACATATTCTGCCTCCGCTGTGGAGGTGGCTATCAGTTTTTGTTTACCCGAGTACCAATGAATAGGGCTACCATTCAAGAATATAATATACCCTGAGGTACTCTTTCTGGACTTACTGTCCCCTGCCCAATCTGCGCCTGAGTAGCAATAAAGATCTGGCTTCTCAGATGTGTAAGGTTCCAGTAATAGTAAATGGTTAATAGTGCCCTTTAAATACCTTAGAACCCTTTTGATTCCACTCCAGTGAAACTGAGTGGGGTTCTCTGAATCTGGACAAGACATTCACAGTCAAACTAATGTCTGGCCTTGTCCAGCTGGCAATATACAATAGCGAACCTAACACAGATTTGTAGAGTGTCTTCTGCTCAAATTCTGGACTTTCATTGTACATATTTTTTGAGGAAATCAGTCTGCATGGGGTCTCACAAGGTTTAGCCTCAGCCATGCTACACCTTTCGAGCAGATCTAATATCTTATCCTTCTGAGAAAGTGCAAACCCCTTCTCAGTTCTTGTGATTGCACCCCTAAAAACTTGTCAATTTGGCCTAAGTGTTTTAGTGTAAACTCCTTGCCCAATTGCTCAGAGAAGATTTTGTATCTATTCTCTGACTTGCAAATGTGTAGTATATCATCTACATAAATTAGAACAGTTTCCTTGATCCCCTTCTGTTCTCTGATAAACACACACTCATCAGCTGATGAGGCCAAAAGTCCATTTGTTTTAAATATTTTGTGAGACACTGCACCATCTCCTTCCTGATTGTTTTAAGCCATATAGGCTTTTGTTCAATAACCAGATTCCACCTTCCTTTTGGTCTAAACCCTGGGGAGCTCTAACATATAACTCTTTATCTAATTTGGCATGTAGGTATGCTGTCTGTATGTCAAATTGATGTACATTTCTCCGTATGGCAGCTATGGTAAGTGCTGCTTTAACGCTCCGGCGACAGTTGGTGAAAAAGTTTCAGCATAGTCATCAGGGAATCGTTGTGAGAATCCCTGCGCCACTAATCTTGCTTTATAGATGAATTTACCATCATCAAGTGTTTTCCTTTTGTACACCCATCTTGTACCTATCACCTTTTGTCTTTGGGTAGTCTGGAGGGTGTAAAAACTTCTAACTTCCTAAGACTATCCATCTCTGAATCCATTGCCTTATACCAATGGTCTTGCTCCCTTTGTGGTAGTGCTAATATGTCCTCATACCTTTGAGGTGTATCTGGCACTTGATTTACATAGGTAATGAAATCCTCATACCTTTTGGTTTTGTGTTCCTGGTGGATCTGACTGGCCTATTGATTGATTCCTGTTGAGTATCAGAGCTGTCTGATATGTTATCTTCCTCATTGCTATCATTGTAGCCTTCAAGCTTGGAGTGTCCCTCCTTCCTGGGTACCTCCTTACTCCCTTTGAGGATCCCCTTAGGGTTTTGGGGGCACTTGCCCTCCCTGTCCTCTGAGTCATCTGTTTCTTGATTGGTCAGATCCTGAGAAGTGTGTGAGTCAGAATTTCATTTATGGAATTCTGCTCCAATTCTGTGCTGTGGAAGGTTGCTGACCTGGAAATCACGACTGTTGTTGGTGTCAATGAACCTGTGTGCTTTAGAGCCTGGTTCGTATCCAATAAACCTCAGTCTGATTGACACCTTTTCCCCTTTCTCCTGATTTCCTTAGGCACATGTACGCCTGCCATCACCCCAAAACGTGGAGGTGCTTTAAGCTTGGCTTATGTCCCACACCATTTCATATGGAGTTTTGTGTACTACGCTGGACCATATCCTATTTAATGTATAGTTGGCATAGAGAACAGCCTCTCCCAATAAACAAATTTGAGATTAGCATCCTCCAGGACACATCTCACCATGGCCTGTAACACTCCATTTCTCCGCTCTGCAACCCCGCTTTGGAACGCAGAAAAGGGGGCTGTTTTCATGTGTATTGCCTTTTCTTTCAACCAGTTAGAAAACTGAGTTGAGTTAAATTCAGTTCCCCTGTCAGTTAATATCCTTTGTATTCTGACCCTATGCTGATTCTCTATCAGACTGTGGAACTCTTTAAATTTGGAGAAGGCCTGGTCCTTGGTTTTAAGTAGATAAACAAAACCATATCTACTGTAATCATCCACTATTGTCAGGAAATACTGATTTTTGCCAAGTGAATGTTTCATAGGCCCACTAAATCCATGTGTACCAGCTGGAATTTATATTCAGATTGTCTTTCTGATTTTCTGGGTGCTGGTTTAATTTTTGACTTAGCGCCTACAGATGGAGCAGTCCATAAAGACGTTACAGTCCTTTATGTTTAAACCCTGGAATGTTCTGGCATTTTCTGTATAATGGGGAAACTAATGTAAGTCTACGGTGCATGATGAGCGCACTCATCATGAAGTGGTTTCCCAATGGAAACAGTGTTGGCGCCTCTGGTTTGTTCATTAATGTGACTCAGATTAAATCTGATGCTCTTGTGTTTTTTTTTTACCTGTGTAGCTGCCATTGTCCCCCTTCTTTCCTTTGTAACCCCTGGTCTTGACTCCTGGTTCTGGTTGAGACTCATCATCTGAGTCATCTGTGTCAATTGTGTTGTGGCCCCTGAACCTTCAGTCCTTGTAGGAGAATAATATGGCAGGTTATTTATTTTCAACACTTTCCCAACAGTGTGACCATTATTGGTCACTATGGCTTCCCTTTGGTAAATAACACCTCTATATCAGAGTTCTCACTGAGTTTCAGGGTACTAAGGAGGTTATGCTCTAGGGCAGGTACATAGAAAATACCACTGATCTCCCCAAGCCCGGGATACACACATTACCTATACCCACAACTTTGGTTTTTATACCATTGGCCACCTTGACATGACAATCATGTCTCTGGAGCTCTGTGAATAAGCTCTTGTCCTTCACCATGTGCTTACTTGCCCCACTATCTAATAACCATAGCTGCTCACGTTGCCTTTGGTGAGCCTGGGGTAACTGGTTTCTACCATGTTGGTGAAGTTATCTTCCAGGTTAAATTTGTCCCTTTTAAACCTGTTCTCATTCCTGGTCCCCTTCCCTTTTTCTGGTTTGAGGAGCTGTGTTGAGGTCCCCATGAGGTGTGGGTGACCTCCTATTGCTCCTATTTCCAGAGGGCATTCTTTGCCTTCCTCCCATACCATTGCTGCGTGGGCAGTCTCTTTTGTAATGTCCCTTGAGCCACAACTAAAACATTCCCAATAGCATTTACACCATCTGAGTTATTGGGCCTCCTAGTGACTCTTCTCTCCCTGTGGAAGCTTGCTCTATCTTTTCTTAGATTGTCCTCAGCAATCAGTTTACCTGACAAGACTTCCAGAGACATCTCTTCATAACTGTAATTATCTAGTTGGGACACAAAATTATTCCAGCTGGGATCTAATGAGTTTATGATTACACTTATCAAACTGTGCTCTGGCACTTGTTCCCCCTTAACATTAATTCTTCCCTCATTTTACTGAGCTCACTGAGATGCTCACTCATGTCCACTCCTGCCCTTAATTTGGCAGAGTGGAACTCCCTGGAGATCCTGGCTGTAGTATTAGAGTTCTTGGAGTAGAATAAATTAAATAATTTCTTCAAAATTTCAAATACAGTCAGGTTATGAGGAATATTTGGATATAGCACAGGATCTATACTTAATAACAATAAACAATAAACCTTATGATGTAGCAGGTCAGTTTCCAGTTGCCAAGGCTTAGGAGGGGATTCACCAACAGATGCAAAGCTTCTCCTTCATAAACAGTACTTGAATCGCCTTGGACCACTCTAAAAGGTTCCTTCCTGTAGCTGACAGCTTTTAAAATCAAGCGTAAAGGCTGGTATTTGCCTGCATTGAAAAGGTTTGCGTCCGCTGTCCAGGGTGCTGAACGTCAGGAAACTGACAGTACGGGAGTGGTATGGTGGCGTGAAACTGAAGATCTCCTTATTTGGAAGCCCCTCCTCGGTGGGGGCTTGAAGATCCGATCTGAGCATGCGCCAAGCTCATTTCGCGCTGAACGCCGGGAAGGATCTCTCCGCCTGTCTCCCGAGGTAGGCCTGGCCTGCTGCCCAGCAGCGCCCGCCCGCCGCTGAGCTGCTGTAAGGGCCTGGGAAGGCCGAAGAAGATGCGAACGCCGCTGGAATCACCGAAAAGGTGAGTATGGGGGCCGCGATCGTCGGGGAGTCGCCTGGGGAGGCCGCTGCCGGGAGGCTAGGAGAGATGGTGTCTTGCTTCCAGGACTGCTGTTAGCGCCCTGATGGCACTTTTGATCTCGCATCGGTGGGCGAGATCATGTTTGTTTGTTGTCGGGCCGCCGCGGACGGTCGGTCGCCTGGGCGAGGGGCCTGCGCTGCCTGGACTGGGGCATGCTCGGCGCGGCTGGGCTCAGCGGGCCGCTGCTGCCAGTGGGGCCAACCTCCAGGTTGGCAGGTCGCTTGGATCACCCGAGTGGTAGGCACTGCCAGGTTGGTGATCCCTGCTTTTCCCCCCGATGGGCTCGGCAGTAGTCAGCCATAGGGAAGATAGGTGGTCCCATTCCCCAGTCACCGCAGCCAGCCGCTGCCAAGTGGGTGACTTTAGTTTCAGAGCTTGTTTGCTCTGACAGGCCATAGGGGAATAGGGGGGGGGGCGCCATTTTAGTTTGTTCAATTTGAATTTCCGCACGACCGGGCCATTTTTTCGCCGGAAATTCAGTTGGGGAGGCTGACGTTTTCAGCCTGCATGCTGCTTATGGCAGAAGGGGTCCCGGGCAGGACTGGGTGGCTCTTACCACTCTGGTGTCTTCCTGAGTCCTCGCCCTGTCCCTGGCCACCGCTATCGAGCTATTCTTTTAGGAGGTGGATGAGATCGGCGACTGGTTCTCCGCCGCTGCTTTTCAAGCCGAAAACCTGGAGAATTGCCGATCTCATCTCTTCCTTTTCCTCTGGGCTGAGCGATGGGGTACGAAGCATCTTGCTTCTGTCCTCTGGCTCCGGTGCTCAAGGCTGTTGGGTGTCCATCCAGCCGCCGATGGAGTCTGTGGGGGTAGAGAATGCAGGATCCATCGTGCTACCTGCTTGCTCCCCCAAGCCTGAGACTCTTCAGCCGACGCTGTGCTCGGCTCTGGCTTGGGACCGACGTTGGAGAGCCATCTGCCTGGTTCTGGCTCTGGTCAGCACTTGGTCCTCCGCGCTGGTTTCAAGCTGGGCATCCAGGTAGCTCACCACGTAGAAAAGGTACAAACCATCCTCTGCTACCAGTTGTTGGGGTTTTTGTAATATTAAAGGTGGATGGCTCGTTACCTTTTTCTGTGTGAAACTACCAAAGAAGAGTCCAGGCCCAGTGATCCAAATCCAAGCTATTTATTATTGTAAAAGTACAGAAGTAATAAAAGTCAGTCAAAAGTTACATCAGTGTCCACTTGCTTCTTTCTGGTCTTTTTCTTTTCCTCCTATGAGGCAGTCATCTATATGGCTGGAGTTCCAAGAAGCCCTCCTTGTGTCTTAAGGCAGGCCCTTCCAGTTGAATGGTCCCAGGCAGTTGCAACAGACTGGAACTGGGACAGGCTGGAACTAGGTTGGAACTTGGAACTGAGGTCTGAGAACTGGGTTAGCTCCTTTTATAGTCCTGAGTCTGGAGGGGTGGAGCTTGACAAAGAACTGGGAAGATTCAAACACAACAGTGCAGTGATTGGCCTATTTAAACTTTTTCAGTTAGGCTGAGGTGGGGGCCAGTAGAAAGTGCACAGCCACCCCATGGAAAATCCTTTTCCACAGTCCCCTGGATGCCGATGGTGATGGCGGGCTGGCGGGCATTTATGTGGTGATACATGGTATATGGAAGGTCGCTGGGCCAGCAGCAGGCGCTATGTTTGGGCCTGGGGATGAGAGTGAGGTGGTCCACGGTCCTGTGGTCGATGCGGCACTGGCCTGGCCGGCATACTATCGTTGGAGTGCAGTTGCTGCTGCTCTACCACACCGCCCCTGGCCTCACTGATCACGCTGTTTTATCCCTGTTGGTTGTTCCATCTATGGGCTTTTGTGTTCCATCTGTACTTTGACTCGAAGGTACTACAGCCACCGGTTTAAGACCATGAACATCAAGCTGGAGCCCACGGATGTGCTGTTTGGCCATTGTGAGGTTTAGGTTTGATGACTGCCAGGGCTTTTTATATCCCCTTAACTCTGTTCTCGGCTGAAGGATCTTGTTGTGCCACTTCACTGGGGTGAGAGAGCAGTGTGGGGTGCACTCCCTCTTTTCTGAGCCGGCTGTAACATCACTTAGTCATCTTCCTGATGGTTTGGCTTGGAGGTGCCAAGGTGAGAGTGGGGCTTAGTCCTGTGGAGGCCCTGACCATCGGCCCTTAGGGTTGCCATGAGAGGGCAACCTGGACTTGGACCACAGACTACCTAGCTGACCATATTCAGGACTGAACTGCATTATTATCCTGACATTATTCTTTTTCCATCTATAGACTGCTCCCTTGTGTGTGTACATCTCAGTTATTTGGACCTATACGGTAATGGAGTTATGGGCCAACGGGAGTTCCCTCTCTCCTGGGTTTGGCCTGCTGAATTGTCATCGGCCTATCTCGAGGATGGATTATGGAATCTGGAGAGATGGCACAGCATGGTGAAGGTAGGGTTCGGGTTCTGGAAAAGGGGAAAAGAGGGTAACCAGGACCTCATTAGTTAAATTCTTAGACGGCTTTTTAAGAAGGCTAGGGGGGGTAATGTTTACGAGGAGTTACAGCGCAGCCCGGTGCCAAATTGTGGCGGGGGGGCAGGGGAGGGGCTGGCGGGGCCCCAGGCAATGGGGCAGGAATCGCGATCTCCAGGGTGGTGGGGATTGGCAGGGGATGGCAAGGCACAGGGGCATATCATGTGCAGGGAGCCATCCCTGCTATCTTCAGCTGGCGACTCCAACCCTTTTTCTGCCTCCCGAGCCCCTGGGGTTTCGGAACTGGGACCCTGGGTTCACTGGTGTACCTTAATGCCAGGTCTGGCTAATAAGGCTCCTCTCCTGTGAGACGATAAAGGAGGAGGCTGCGGACCTGGCCTGCATCACCGAGACCTGGCTGGGGCCAGAGGGGAGTCCTCTGGTTGATTTATGCCCCCGAGGTTTTCGGGTGTTGCACCAGTCACAGCCCAGGGGAGGTGGCGGGTGGCAGTTATTATTCGGAGAGACCCTGATTCCAAGGGAGGTCACTGTTCCCAAGATAGGTGGGTGTGAATCCTTCTCCTGAGGTGGGGCCTATTTATTTATTTATTTTATTCATTTATATCCCGCTCTTCTCCCGAGACTCAGGCTGCTTACAATTTTGGGCTACAACCCAATGCTTCAGCAATAGCCTCCTTCCTTCCATTGTATATGCCTGCTTATTACTAAGCGGTTTTTAGTAAGCTTATTGCCCCAGCAATCTTGGGTCCTCAGTTTACCTACCCGAGAGGATGGAAGGCTGAGTCAACCTTGAGCCTGGTGGGATTCGAGCCTGCATAATACAGGCAGCTGGAGCTAAGTGCTAGGCTATTAACAGCCTGCACCACCAAGGCCTCACGCCTGGAGGTCGGGTGGCCTTGCTACTTACATACCTCTCCCCCAGCTATGTAGTGATGGCCCTGCCTGGGCTTCTCGACATCCTTTCAGGGTGGCAGTGGAATTCCCAGGGCTTATGGTCCTGGGTGATTTCAACTTGCCTCCATGATGGCCATGGGCCTGACCCAGTTGATTCAAGGCCCACTCATGAGGGGGGTAACACGCTTAACCTAGTTTTTGTCTCGAACAGTGAATGATCTGGGGAGGGTAATGTTATTGCCCTACCTGGTCAGATCATTATCTCCTACGGCTGGTCTTCCAACAATCCACCCCACACCGCTGGGATAAGGAGCCACCTAGATGGTTCCGCCCCAGGCGCCTGATGGACCCTGAGAGGTTCCAGACGGAACTGGGGTTTTTTCCCACTTCCCTTAGCCACAACTCTGTCAAGGACCTGATGGCAGCCTGGCAACAGGCTGCCGGGAGCCTCAACAGAGTTGTCCCCATGCCCCCTCATTCGATGTGGATCCCGGCAGCTCCCTGGTATACTGAGGAGCTCCGGGAGATGAAGCCGCCGAGGGGCTTAGAGAGCAGATGGAGGTCCACCCGTCCGACTCCAACCCAGCCCAGCTAAGAGCCTATATTAGGACTTACCTGGTAGCTGTGGGAGCAGCAGAAGGTCTTATCTCTCCGCTCTCATAGCGCCCACAGATAACCGCCCAGCCAGCCCTGTTTAGGGTCACCCATTCTCTCCTATGTCCAGGGAGGCAGTGGACCCACTAGGGGTAGGGCTGAGGAGTTTGGTCAATATCTGTCGGATAAGATTGCTCGGATTCGGGCCGGGTTGAACTCTGCTTGCAGTGGTCTGATGAAGGGGGTGCAAGTAGTCTGGCCAATGTGATCTGGGCTGAGTTTGATCCCGTTTCTGAGGATGAAGTGGACAGGATTAATGCGACGCACTGAGTTCCACCACATGTTTATTGGACCCATGCCCTTCCTGGTTGGTTTACGCCTCCAGGGAGGTCAGCTGCAGCTGGTTCTGGGCAGTGGTCAATGCGCTGCTAAGGAGGGATCTTCCCTGCTGCCTTGAAAGAGGCGGTGGTGAGACCCTCCTGAAGAAGCCTGCCCTGGACCCAGCCATGTTAGACAACTTCCATCGGTCTCCAACCTCGCTTTTAAGGTTGTTGAGAGTGTGGTGGCTCAGCAGTTTCCGCTCTTCCTGGATGAAGCGGACTACCTAGATCCTTACCAATCAGGCTTCCGACCGGGTTTAGCACGGAGATGGCATTGGTCGCACTGATGGATGATCTCTGGAGGGCTCGGGACAGGGGTTTTCCTCTGTCCTGGTCCTGTTAGACCTCTCAGCAGCTTCGATACCATCAACCATGGTATCCTGTTGCAGCGCCTCAGGGATTGGGAGTGGGGGGCACTGTTTTGCAGTGGTTCTCCTACTATCTCTCGGGTGCTTGCAATCTGTCTGCGGGGGCAGAAGTCGACTCTGAGGGCTCTCACTTGTGGGGTCCCCCAGGGTCGGTCCTCTCACTCCTCTTGTTCAACATCTATATGAAGCTGTTGGGGAGATCATCCGTGGTTTTGGGGTGAGCTATCATCTATATGCTGATGATACCCAGCTCTACATCTCCACCCCAAACCACGCCAGTGATGCCCTCTGTGATATCCTGTTGTCTGATGATGGCAGACCTGGATGGATGGAAACATGCTTCACTCAACCCGCCAAGACTGAGTGGCTGTGCATACCGCATCGGTCCAGCCAGGAGATTCCACCATTGGTCATGGGGGAGAGGTGTTGCCCCCTATAGAAAGGGCTCGAACCTGGGGGTCCTCCTGGATTTACGGCTCAAGCTAGAGGAGCAGGTGGGAGCCGTGGCCAGGGGAGCCTGTGCCCAGGTCTGGCTGCTTCACCAGCTATGCCCGCTTGGACCGAGATGCCCTGCGCGACAGTCACTCATGCTCTTGTGACCTCCTGACTTGACTACTGCATCGCCTCTCTATTTAGGGCTGCCCTTGCATGTAATCCCGAGATTGCAGCTGGTACAGAATGCGGCCGCTGGTGGTGATGGGGTCTCCCGAGACTCCCATGTTACACCCCTCCTGCGCCGACCTGCATTGGCTGCCGGTTGCCCTCCAGGTGAGATTCAAGGTTTTAGTATTAACATTCAAAGTCCTACGAGGCATGGGTCCGGGATATTTGAGGGAGCGCCTCCTGCCGAGCATCGAGTACCAACCGCCCTGTTTGAGCACACAGACAGGGGCTTCTCCAGGTGCCGTCGGGCGAGTCAATGCTGGTTAGCGGTGCCCCGATGGGTTTACTCTGTGGCGGTTCCCGCCCCTATGGAATCAATACCACTGGGGCTCGCTCCTGACCCCTGACCTTCACACCTTCCACCACGACCTGAAAACTTGGTTATTCGAACAGGCTGGGCTGGGCTGATCTCCTGGGGTGGGGGGTCAAATTTTAAATGGTATATTGGGGTTTAAATTTAAATTAGACTTGTGATTGTTTAATATTGTTTTAAATTAATTTATTGTTGTGGATTGGTTTTAGTTGTGAGCCACCCCGAAGTCCTCGGAGATGGGGCGCATATCATTCTGTCCACTGTGAGTCTTCAGGGTCCATGGCCTCCAGCAGGGGTGGGATTCACATTTCTTAACAACTGGTTCTGTGTGGCCAAATTTGTGGGTGTGGCTTGGTGGTCATGTGACTGGGGTGGGAATAGCTTGCTGACTGGGCGTGGCTAGCTGGTCATGTGAGTGGGCATGGCCAGGTGGCCATGTGACTGGCAAACCAAATGTATGTGGTCCTCGCTAATGACCAGGTCCTCGCTTTATGGCCAGTTGTTTAGCAAGTGTTCTAATTCATGACTGACCTCCACAGAGCTACTTGACCTGTTTTTGGTGCTTTGACAGCCACACACAAACACACACACACACATACACACACACAACCTATTAACCCTGTTATTCTTTGATTCTGTAAGGATTCT
>SOZL01000434.1:116838-132497 GCA_009733165.1 Naja naja | reverse complement strand
TCTCCACTCCCAACCCATCTCCATTCCAATGTCCTTTGCATGATCGTCAGGTAGTGATGTGCAATCTTCCACTTCTAAAGATGGATCTTGGCATTGTGACAGGGTTCGGGATGGTTCCTGTCGCATGGTTCGTTACATGGGGTTGATTCTTGCTTGCTGATTTTCCTCCTGTTCCTCCCCCTTCCCCTAGAATGACATCAGGTGAGGGCCAGAGAGAACAGGGCGATGTTCCTGAGGAACCTGGATCTAAGTTGGTCAATGTGCCTGCTCCAGAGGAGTCCATCCTCTGTTTGTACCTGGAGCAGGGCCAGTGATGTGAGTTATTTCAGCAGGAATCCACAGAGTTTCACCTATAAGGTTCTTAGCATATACAGAATCACCCACACTGAATGTACGCAACTTTGGAAGTGGAATCCAGTGGTGTGGGTGAGTGCGTAAGTGGGATGAAGGCGGTCAAGGGAAGACCTAGTTTCCTACCCATCAACAACTCTGCTGGGGATAAGTTATTTGATGGGCTGGAGTGATGTGCTGAACACTAAAAGTTTTTCAAGCTTCTCAGTGATGTCCCCAGGACCCAGCTGCTGAAGCTTCTCTTTGGTAAAAGCGTACCATCGTTCAGCCCGCCATTAGGCGAAGGGTGCCCAGGGGCAGTGAGGGCATGTCTGATACCCTGTTGTGCTAGAAAGGATTCAAAAATGTTAGATGTGAATTGAGGGCCATTGTCAGAGACAGGACATCTGGTAACCATGGGTTACAAACAGTTTTCTGAGCTGCTTGATGACAGCATCAGTTGTGGTGGATATCATGGGAATTACCTCGAGCCATTTGGAATATGCATCTACTATAACCAGAAAAGTGTGCCCTCTAGTAGGGCCTGCTGAAATCAATGTGGATCCTAGACCACGGGCCCCTAGGACATTCCCATTCCTGTGTGGGGGCGTGAGGTGGAGCAGGCCTGACTACCTGGCAATTGGGACAAGATGCAACCCAGTTTTCAACCATTTTGTCAATACCTGGCCACCATACATAACTCCTGGCCAATCCCTTCATCCTTACAATCCCAGGATGACCCTCATGTAACATTTCCAAAACCTCTTTGCAGTTTTGCAGGAATAACCACCCTGTTACCCCACAAAATACATCCTCTTAATACAGATAATTCAGTTTTGGACTTAAAAGTTGGGCAAGGTGAGGTAGATCTTGAAGAGGCCAACCTTTCTTAATCCAGCCTATAACAGGAGCCAACACAGCGTCTTTGGCAGTCTCTCTGGCAATCTCAGCAGCATGGACTGGAAGCTTAGCAACAGTCTCTAGGAAAGAAAGGTGTGAGTTTCGGTTCAAAGTCCTCCTTGTGGCAAGGTAGTGGGCGCGACTCAGTGCATCAGCATGTCCAATGTCCTGCCAGGCCTGTGAATCAGTTTGTATGAATAAGCTGCAAGAAATTCAGTCCACCTCAGCATTCTTGGTGACAGGATAGTAGTAGGGTTGTCTCCCCTGCCACACCTAATAAAGGTTTGTGATCTGTAACAATGGTAAATGACCTGCCATACAGATATTCATGAAATTTCTTAACAGCTGCAACAACTGCCAATGCCTCCTTGTCCAGTTGGCTATAATTCCTCTCTGCTTTGGACAAAGTGCGAGAGTAAAATGCAATAGGGGCTTCCCTTCCACTGGGAAGTCTGTGGCTCAAAACCCCTCCCACTCCAAAAGGGGATGCATCACAAGTCAGTACAACAGGCAAATTCTCAGAGAATTGTATCAATACAGCATTAGTCTCTTAATACTGTTAAATGCTGATTGTTCCTTCCTCCCCCAGATCCAAACAGCTTTTTTATCAAGCAGACGGTGCAAAGGTTCAGCAGTGGATGCCTTTTGAGGTAGAAACATGTGATAAAAGTTAATGAGTCCAAGGAAGGCTTGCAAATCTGTTTTTGCATTTAGGTTTAGGGGCTTCTTTGATTGCTTTAACCTTGGCATCAGTAGGGTGGATGCCATGCTTGTCAATCATGTAGCCCAGGAACTCAACTCTGTCTGTTTTAAGTGTGCATTTGTCTTCCTTGACCTTTAACCCCGCTTTTCTGAATCTGGTAAGGACTTCTCTGAGTCTTTCTTGAAGCTGAGTGTCATTTTCAGCAGAGATTAACACATTATCAAAGTAAGGCACTACCCCTGGCAGTCCTTGCAGCATTCTTTCCATAAGACTTTGAAAAATGCCAGGTGCCACGCTTACTCCAAATTGTAACCTTTTACATTGGAAGGCACCTCTGTGAGTCACAATTGTTTGGGCCTCTGCAGTGGCATCATCAACTGTTAGTTGTTGATATGCCTGGGCCAAGCCCAGTTTGGCAAATACTGTACCCCTGCCAAGGGAATGTAGCAGATGATGCACAACTGGTACTGGGTATGCTCTGCTGCAGCGCATGGTTAAGTGTCCCCTTATAGTCTCCACAGATTCTTACTGACCCATCAGCCTTGACTGGTGTGACTATGGGTGTTTCCCATCTGGAGTGATCAGTGGGCTCTAAAACCCTTTGAGCAATTAATTTATCTAATTGTGCATCAATTTTTTCCTTTAAAGCAAATGGAACCCTCCTGGGCTTTAAATGAATTGGGGGCACCTTGGGATCTAGGTTGAAAGTGATAGGGGTCCCCATATACTTGCCCAGTCCGCTGAAGACCTCTGGAAACTCAGACTTCAAGGCCTTGGGGGCCTTGGGTGGCTCAGGCTGTTAATTGCCTGCACTTAAGTTCCAGCTGCCTACAACTGCTGTAGGCTCGAATCCCACCAGGCTCAAGGTTGACTCAGCCTTCCATCCTCTCGGGGTAGGTAAATTGAGGACCCAAGATTGTTGGGGGCAATTAGCTGACCTTGTAAAAATGCCGCTTAGTAATAAGCAGGCATATACAATGGAATGAAGGCTATTGCTGAGCACACTGGGTTCTATCCCAAAAATTGTAAGCCCCTGAGTCTTGGGAGAAGGCGGCATATAAATGTAATTAAAAAAAAAAGGCCTCCTCCCATTCAGAGTTGCTCACGTGATTGATGCCAGTCACCTCGATGCCTAGTGGCTTGAACCACTCAAGTCCCAGCAAGCTTGGGCGATCCTTGTCCACGATGGTCAGGGCAAGCGTTTGGTGTGGCCTTTAAACTGCACGTTGAAATCTCTTGCTCCAACTACTGGAATCTTGTTCCCTTGGTAGTCTTTAAGAGTCAGTGCTTGCTTCTGGAAATGTTTCTTCTGAATGTTGGGAAGTAGCCTGTGAATAGTGTCCTATGACACCATAGATAAATAAGAGCCTGAGTCCACTTCCATTTGGCAAGGCCTTCGTTCAATGAACACTTTCATGTGTACTTTTCTGCTTCTCAAGGTTGAAGAATGACCAATAGTGATTGTTTGGTGAGTTTCATTCTTCCCATTTGCTTCTGAATTGCGCCCCATCTTTTCAATGAAGTTGTTGGGCTTAAAATCCTTTTCAGGAAATTTCTTCCTACTAGGTGGAGTTCTGGCTGATTTGCAGACTCTGGCTAGGTGACCCCTTTTCTCACAACGTAGGCAGATGGTGTCTAAGAACTTGCATTCAGTGCGGGGTGGCCCCCCCAGCCTCTGCAGTAAAATTCTTGGCTCTTTCTCCCGGGTCTTTTCTTTTCTTCTCCATTCTGAGTCTAAAAATCCCTTCCTCCATCTCACTGCAATCTTAATCAGAGTCTATTTGTTCACAATGGGCTGTTGTGGATTTTTCCACATCAGAATGGCTTGAGGCCTGGCTTGAGGCCTTGTTAATCTTTTCATGGCGCTGCTGAGGACTTGGTGGCTTCCGCTGAAACAGCTTCTTCAATGGCCTCTTTAAACGTGATCTTAGGTTTCATTAACAGTTTGCTTTGTAAGACCTTATCTTTGAGGCCTAGGACAAACCGATCACGCATGGCCTCTTCTAAGTTGGTAAAGTCACAAGCACCCCAATGTCCCTTAAACTTGCCATGAAGTCATTAACATTCTCTTTCACCTTGATCCCGACGGTAAAATTCGTATCTCTTAATGAGGCACGATACTTGTGGGGAGTAATGGGCTCTTAAAAGCTTCTCTAAATCAGGCCATTCCATTACCTTCAGTTCTGCAGCTCCCGCTAACGCGCCATCTTGAAGACTGCCGGACCGCAGTGCGTGAGAAATACCGCCCTCTTCCGCTTCTCGGGATGTCGGTCGTTTCCTTCCAGGTACATCTGGAAGCGATCCGCATACGATTTCCAGTCTTCCGCCGCCGGATCGAACGGGGCTGGGGGGTGTTCAGCGCAGCCATCTCGCTCTTCTGCTTGTCTTTCGCGTCGTCTTCTCTTCAGGAGATCCCATCCTCGTCGCCAGTGTTAAGTGTGCATGAAGAGTCAGACGCGAAGAGTTCCAGCAAAGAGTTTATTCAGTGACTACAGCTTGAATGGACCCGAGTTGGCTGGGCTACGGCTGCCTCTTATAGCCTGCAGCCGTAGTTGCCAGCCAATGGGAGTGCAGGGTTTCTTCCCGCACTATTTAAACCAATACCATATGACATTTTACAAGAACAGTTCAAATAAACCAATAACATTCAAACCTACATACATAACATTATCCTTTCATAGTCACCACTCACAATTTATCAAAAAGGTTCTCATATTATCAATAAAACATTCTTATATATTTATGAATTATTATTTATATACCACTAAACTATTTATTTCATCATTTATACGAGATATTCTCTATTTTAATATAAAGTTTGTGTTATACTTTCATCCAATGGTTATATATGTCAACCTCATATTTTATAGCAATCTATTAAGTTTCTATTACAAAATTATATCATCTATTACATAACCAAGTCTTTTTAACCCAACCACTGATAAAACAAATCCCATATCTTGTAAAATTGTTTATCTTCTTGTTCTCTAATTTAAAATGTCAATTTACTCATTTCAGCACAGTCCATAATTTTCTTAATCACTTCCTCCTGCATAGGTATTTTATCATTCTTCCAATTTTTGGCAAATACAATTCTAGCTGCTGTTAAAACATTTACAATCAAGTATTTCAACTCTTTATTGTAAATATCTGGTCTAATTCCCAATAAAAATATTTCTGGTTTCATGTCTATGTGTTGTTGCATCATTTTTTCCAACCACGTGTGGATTTTAGTCCAAAATCAGAGACAGAGACGGAGACCGAGGCATGTTTCACTTCTGATGGCCATAAGAACTCATGGTTCCTGCATTCTGCAAGCCGGCCAATGACTGAGGGTCCCTTCAGGTGTCCTTGTTCTTAAAAATGGAGACAAGACATGGAGAGAGGCTGGTCTGCATGAGTGTTGTTCAAACTTGAAGAGGAATGGACTTCAACCCCGAGTTCCCCACCCAACAATGCATGGACTTCATCATGCTGGGCAGGGAATTCTGGGAATTAAAGTCCCTTCATCTTCAAGTTCCAAGTTTGGAAAATGCTGGTCTACCTTCTTCCCTTAGGCCAGGAGTTAAAGCCCTGCACCAAGACTTGGCTAACTCAGAGGTTGCTCAATATATATTCTTTCTTTTTCTTTTCTTTCTTTCCTTTTCTTTCTTTTCTTTCTCTCTCTCTCTCTTTCTTTTCTTTCTTTCTTTCTCTTTCTTTTTCTTTCTACTCTGTCTCTCTCCTCTCTCCCTCTCTCCTCCCATGGGGTGAGAGGCAGCCTTGATTTCTCCACCTCTTTTCAGTTTTCTCTGACTTCTCCCTCTCTCTGTGTGTTTGTTTCTGGGTGTGATTTTTTTCAACTATGCAAAGTTCTGATAACTAGTTTTTCATGAAAGTTCATTTTATTCTTGGAATCTGGCCACACTATTTCATCAGCCCTTTTGTGAGGGTGTCACTGAGCATCAGTTTTCAAAATAAAGAAAATGTTGCTTCCAACTCAGAAGGGAGCCATTTCAGACCCGGGACATGTTCAGACATTAACTGTCTCCCGGGATTGTCTCTGTAACCACAATGACAACAAATGTCACACTTCTTTTTATCTTCAGTCACAGGTGCCATGTATTCCCTCTGGGGCCAATTGCAAGCATGAAGCTCCAAAACCTCTCAATTCTAGGTGATGGATTTAATTCGATCTCTTCCCCTGTCATTATGAACCACCTAGGGATTATTTCCCTTTCATTTCCCTCCAGAGAAATGCCCAACAAACTTTCAGTGCAAGAACTAGCTGAATTATCCAGATATCCTTCCTGAGAGGGAGAATTATGAGAAAAGTTTCAGCTCTGCTCTGTGGCTGAATTCTCCCAGGAGACTCTGGGCAGAGACAAGGAGTCTGTGGCAGCTTCTCTCTTCTCCCCCTGACCCCAAAGGCCCCGGATGGAAACTTTTCCTGCTGGAGAACTTGGCTTCAGGCAAAAAGTTTCACTGAACAATTTGAGACTCTGAACTTCTCTCCTCCTTAAAGATCAGGGCTGCCTGGATCCCTTCCCAGCAAAGTTTGCTCCCCTGGGGAGAAGAAGGGCTGGGGGCAAAAGGAGCCCCCAAGAAGCCCCCTTTCCATCTCTGCTTCCTTACAACTCAAGGGCTGAAAGTTTCTCCTGGAGTGCCTTGGATTCCCTCCCCCCAGAAGGCCCCTCTTTCTGCCCAGGAGGGTTGGGGGTCCTGGCTGGGGTTGGGCAGCTCCTTTCCCCCTCTTCCCATTGGGGCGATGGCTGGGGAAACCACCTTAGGGGTCCCTGCAGAGGTGAAAGAGGGAGGCCAGCTAGGTTGGTTAGCATTAAAGTTGGGCTGCACAATTTGTGGCAAGGTTGTGTGTGTGATACTCCCCAAAAAAGGATTCCAGTACCCAGCAATTGTCCAACTCCTTCTCCACTTCAGATGGACCTTGATTGGTCTCTTTGGTTCAGCCACAGAAAATGGAGAGAAGTTCATGAGAATTTTTACTCCTATGCTTGTCAGGAATGGGATTTGTGTTGTTATATCACAACAATTCTCAACAACTGGACCTACAGCAGCCCTCAGGGAGGCCCTCTCTAAGTGGAGACAAGTCCATGTCTTTGTTCACTTCATGGAATTAGATTACGTTGTGGACAGAATTTTTCCTTTTCATGTAACATTTGAGGATTTGTCAGGACCCACTGAAGGGAAAGTCTGGATCCACACAAATTTTTCACAGTATATAATAAACAACCACAGACTTCTCAAATATATCCATAGTATTTGGAACTTTGGCTATCTGGGAAAAGAAAGGCCAGTGGATGATGGCTTTGAACCCTATTTCTTTGTGGAAGATGAATTTGTAAATCATTATTTCCACTGTTTTCTTTCCAAGCACATCCATTCTGTCAAAGGCCACAGAAGATGCACCCAGAAAGCCCCAGTGGAGACCCAGTGGAAAAGGAACAGGATCCAGATCCCAAATGACTTCCTTCCATACAGTTTCATTCAGACTCTGGCCCAGGCCTTGAATGCCGCCTATTCCTCCAGAAAGAGGAGGAGAAGGAAGGAGGGCGAAGAGAGGTTCAGGTCTCCAAGGCTGCAGCCATGGCAGGTATGGGGTCCCAATAGGGGTCTATTAATCTTGGTTCCTTTGGAGAAGGAGCCCAAATGAGAAGGAGGGGAATTGTCTCAATCTGCTTGTCAAGCGCAGGGAAATCATGAAGTCCAGGCAGTTCAAATGAACATAAAGGTTCAACCCAGGCTCATGCTGTCCACAAGAATCGGAACCACCAACGCTCAAGGCAAACAGGCGATAGACAAGGGTCCACAGAATTCTGGGCGGGGGGGCTGGACCCAGATCTTCTGTGGGTGGGACTCAAGACTAATGATGCCTTTGACCCCCTCACTCAGGCTCAGTCTGGTCATCCCCTACCCTACTTGTGCTACAAAATATCTGCAGATTTAGGCAATCTAATTGTTCAGCAGGAAGGAAGAATAGATAGCAGGACAGACAATTTTGGATGTTAAACATGGCTAGTGCTAAAAGGCTGTGTACATAAATAAATTCCTGCATGTATGGTGTATAAATAGGATCACAGAATTTTACCATTATGAATCTGTAAGAGCCCCTGAGACCATCTAGCCCAACGCATCCTCTCTGCAGGAATCCCAGTTCAAGTTTCTCTTACTGTTGGCTTCTCAATCTTTCATTCAGACAATCCATGAAGAGGAGACTGAACTGCTCTGCTTCACTGGCTCAGCTCTAAAACAGCTCATCCTTGTCAGTGGTGTTGAATAGCTTTACATCATCAGCGAAGAGAACGCAGTTGCTGTTAATATGATCACAGAGGTCATTTATGTAGAGTATGAAGAGAGTTGGTCCTAGAACATTGCCTTGGGGGACCCCACTGTTGTCAGGTACAGGATTTGATAGGACGCTCCCAATTTTGACCATTTGTTGTCTGTTTGACAGGAATGCTTCTATCCAGTTATGCAGGTGTCCAGAGATACCATAAGATTTTAGTTTTAGGAGTAGTTTGTCGTATACCACTGAATCAAAAACTTTAGAGAATTCTTTTTTCCCCAAATATTTTTATTATTTTTAAACAAACATACACAGACAAAACATACAATATGCCGGTAGGTTAAAGCTCCTTTTATACCTCTTCTCCATCCTCATCTATTAATTATTTTTATATACTTTCATATACAAAATATTCCATATTTTTAAATTAATTTATCTTACAGCAATTCATATTATCAGCCCAGAACCATTCCCGGCAAACAAATACAGACAAATATAAAGAAAACAAAAACATAAAAATTCTTTTTTTGAGAACAGTGGGCTTTCGGACCCTCCCTTCTCTATACAGATATACTTTCAATTACTCACTCATTTTATATATTCTATTCCATTTGTCATAACAATTTTCACTATTTTCCATAATTTCTCCTCCCTTTCTCTAGCTTCTATATTCTTATTTCAATTATTTCATCATTCCATCATTTCATTAATTACATTTCCTTTTCCAATTTTCAATATCTTTCCAGTCAATATTATTACACTTTTATCTGTCTTGTTTACAATTTTATACTATCTTATAAAACAAGTTTTACCCTGTAATCACTACTCTAGAGGATAACACCTCTATCTCTTCTAACCATTTATTACTTAACATTTAAATTTCACCTTTACTGTTGTTACCTCTATTACCTTCTATTTTATAACATCTAACCATTATTAATCAGATTCTGCTTGGTACATTCCTTTACAAATATCCATTAAATTCTTAACAGAAGAGAAGAAAAAATGTGCATATATATATAACAATAATAACTAAGGTAATTATTTCTTTTCAAATTCAATTCAGCCCTTAATGTTAGCATCCATCTTATTCATTCATTTCTATTTAGAATATTTCCATTTTATTACAATTTAACATATATATCACTATATTTCAACAACAAAAGCAATATTAAAACATTGTACTTCTTTTGTTTTCCTATTTTCTTTTTAGATTATTAAAGGCTTTATTCTCTTATCCTCTTTACCTCATTTACTTATATATAAAAAAGTACACATCAACGTAATCATCTAAAACATTTCTAGTTTCTTTCTAATATAACCATATTTATCTCACGTGCCCTTGCAGAATCCTATCTTTATATTAGATTAACCATTATCTCGATGTCCAATTAAATAAATAAACCCTTTAAATTTTGTATACTTTCCATGCTGTTACACATCTTGAATCAATTTTTTACAAATTCCTCTCTTTTTCAAACCCCCTTCTTCTCCCTTCCCTTTTTATTCCGTTTTCTATCCAGTTCTCCCTTCTGCTGTCCTACCTTTTGACTCCTTATAATATTGTAATTATCTTTCAGATTATATTTGTTTTGGTTGTTGCCTCAAGTCTTAGATTTTTAACTCTCTTTCCTCTTTTCCCCTTTTCCTTCCCCTTTTTCTTTACCACACTTAAAGTTATTTGATCGTTAAAAATGGCTTCTTCTTGTCTTCTTCGTCCCGCCCTTCTTGTTCAACCAGTGCTTCCTGTAGTTTTCTATATTTCAGGATCTCCATTTCTATCAATTGTG
The DNA here is from genome assembly GCA_009733165.1 of Naja naja. NCBI lineage: Eukaryota > Metazoa > Chordata > Lepidosauria > Squamata > Elapidae > Naja > Naja naja. The sequence continues at coordinate 122,491 of SOZL01000434.1, read as the reverse complement.
CCTCTTCTTTATAGTCTTTGAATAGCATTTTTAATTCTTCAAAAGATGATGACATTCTGGAATAGATTTTTTTTCTTTTAAAGCAGCCCCCAATTAGCTTTATTCCACTTCACTTAAATCCTCTGTCCAAGATTCCAGGAATCCTCCATGCTCGGGTAAGAGCGCATGCTCGGGTAAGATGGCTGCCCATTCCTAATGTCCCGGGGCGGATTGAGGGTCTTCTGTCTGAGGGGGAGCTATGGGGGATGTTAACAACCCCCCCACCCAAATCCTGCTGCAGACTGTCTGGGGCGACGGGAGATGTCACTCTGCCCGTGCCTTGCTGGGTACACAACGAGGGAGTGGGTGGCGAAGCCAGCGATGCTTTCCCTCCAGACCTCCAGGCCCCGGGGAATGCTGGCGTGACTCAGCGGCATCGGGAGAGGCGGCTGACTTTCAGCCAGGTTCATGCTGGCGGCGGCGGCATCGGCGGCGGTGCTGGCGGTTATAACGTCGATGACAGTGGTACGTCCCTGGATGCCGATGGTGATGGCGGGGGCTGCGACGACGATGGTGACGATGGCGGAAGGTCGTTGGGCCAGCGGGCAGCTATGTTTGGGCCTGGGGATGGAGAGTGGAGGTGGTCCCACGGTCCTGTGGTCGATGCTGGCGCTGGCCTTTCTGCCGGGCATACTATCGTTGGAGTGCAGTTGCCTGCTGCCTTACCCCTCTGGCCTCGCTGATCACGCTGTTTTATCCCCTGTTGGTTGTTCCATCTATGGGCTTTTTGTGTTCCATCTGTACTTGGACTCGGGGTACTACAGCCACCGGTTTAAGACCATGAACATCAAGCTGGAGCCCACGGATGTGCTGTTTGGCCATTGTGAGGTTTAGGTTTGATGACTGCCAGGGCTGTTTATATCCCCTTTAACTCTGTCCTCGGCTGAAGGATCTTGTTGTGCCCCCCCACTGGGGTGAGAGAGCAGTGTGGTGGGTGCACTCCCTCTTTCTTGAGCCGGCTGTAACATCACTTAGTCATCTTCCTGATGGTTTGGCTTGGAGGTGCCCGCGGTGAGAGCGTGGGGCTTAGTCCTTGTGGAGGCCCTGACCATCGGCCCTTAGGGTTGCCATGAGAGGGTAACCTGGACTTGGACCACGGACGACCTAGCTGACCATATTCAGGACTGAACTGCGTTATTATCCGGACATTATTCTTTTTCCATCTATAGACTGCTCCACCCCCCTTGTATGTACACCTCAGTTATTTGGACCTATATGGTAATGGAGTTGCGGGCCATACGGGAGTTCCCTCTCTCCTGGGTTTGGCCTGCTGAATTGTCATTGGCCTATCTCGAGGATGGATTATGGAATCCGGAGAGATGGCACAGCACGGTGAAGGGTAGGGTTCGGGGTTCTGGAAAAGGGGAAAAGAGGGTGACCAGGACCTCATTAGTTAAATTCTTAGAATTCAGATGCGGGCGGTGCCGAATCGTGGCGGGGGGGGCAGGGGGAGGGGGCTGGCGGGGCCCCAGGCAATGGGGCAGGAATCGCGATCTCCAGGGTGGTGGGGATTGGCAGGGGATGGCAAGGCACAGGGGCATATCATGTGCAGGGAGAGCATCCCCGCTATCTTCGAGCGGTGGCGCACTCTGACCCTTCTGCCTCCTCCCGAGCCCCTGGGGTTTCAGGAACTGGGACCCCTGGGCTCCGACTGGTGTACCTTAATGCCAGGTCCGTGGCTAATAAGGCTCCCCTCCTCTGTGAGACGAGAGAGGAGGAGGCTGCGGACCTGGCCTGCATCACCGAGACCTGGCTGGGGCCAGAGGGGGGAGTCCCTCTGGTTGATTTATGCCCCCGAGGTTTTCGGATGTTGCACCAGTCCGAGCCCAGGGGAGGGGTGGCAGGGTGGCAGTTATTATTTGGGAGACCCTGATTCCAAGGGAGGTCACTGTTCCTGAGATAGGTGGGTGTGAATCCCTTCTCCTGAGGTGGGGGCCTATTTATTTATTTATTTATTTATTTTATTCATATTTATATCCCGCCCTTCTCCGGAGACTCAGGGCGGCTTACAATTTATGGGCTACAACCCAATGCGCTCAGCAATAGCCTTCCTTCCATTGTATATGCCTGCTTATTACTAAGCGGCATTTTTACAAAGTCAGCTTATTGCCCCCAACAATCTTGGGTCCTCACTTTACCTACACCGAGAGGATGGAAGGCTGAGTCAACCTTGAGCCTGGTGGGATTCGAGCCTGCAATAATTACAGGCAGCTGGAGCTAAGTGCTAGGCTATTAACAGCCTGCACCACCAAGGCCCTTACGCCTGGAGGTCGGGTGGCCTTGCTGCTTACATACCTCTCCCCCAGCTATGTAGTGGCGGCCCTGCCTGGGCTTCTCGACATCCTTTCAGGGGTGGCAGTGGAATTCCCAGGGCTTATGGTCCTGGGTGATTTCAACTTGCCCTCCCTAGGGGGGGCGGCGAGTTTGGCCCAGGAGTTCATGGCCTCCATGATGGCCATGGGCCTGACCCACTTGATTCAAGGCCCGACTCATGAGGGGGGTAACACGCTTGACCTAGTTTTTGTCTCGGAACAGTGGCGTAATGATCTGGGGGAGGGTAATGTTATTGCCCTACCTGTACCATGGTCAGATCATTATCTCCTACAGCTGGTCTTCCAACAATCCACCCCACACCGCTGGGATAAGGAGCCACCTAGATGGTTCCGCCCCAGGCGTCTGATGGACCCTGAGAGGTTCCCGAACTGGGGTTTTTTCCCACTGACCACAACTCTGTCAGGACCTGATGGCAGCCTGGCAACAGGCTGCTGCGGAGCCCTCAACAGAGTTGTCCCCATGCCCCTCATTCGATGTGGATCCCGGTCAGCTCCCTGGCATACTGAGGAGCTCCGGGAGATGAAGTGCCGGAGGGGCTTAGAGAGCAGATGGAGGTCCACCCGGTCCGACTCCAACCGAGCCCAGCTAAGAGCCTATATTAGGACTTACCTGGTAGCTGTGGGAGCAGCGAGAAGGTCTTATCTCTCCGCTCTCATAGCGTCCACAGATAACCGCCCAGCCGCCCTGTTTAGGGTCACCCATTCTCTCCTATGTCCAGGGGAGGCGGTGGACCCACTGAGGGGTAGGGCTGAGGAGTTTGGTCAATATCTGTCGGATAAGATTGCTCGGATTCGGGCCGGGTTGAACTCTTGCTTACAGTGGTCTGATGAAGGGGCTGCAAGTAGTCTGGCCAATGTGATCTGGGCTGAGTTTGATCCCGTTTCTGAGGATGAAGTGGACAGGATTAATGCGACGACTGAGTTCCACCACATGTTTATTGGACCCATGCCCTTCCTGGTTGGTGTACGCCTCCAGGGAGGTCACCTGCGGCTGGCTCCGGGCAGCGGTCAACGCTTCGTTAAGGGAAGGGATGTTCCCTGCTGCCTTGAAAGAGGAGGTGGTGAGACCCCTCCTGAAGAAGCCTGCCCTGGACTTCTGTCCGGTCTCCAACCTTCGCTTTTTGGCGAAGGTTGTTGAGAGTGTGGTGGCTCAGCAGTTTCCACTCTTCCTGGATGAAGCGGACTACCTAGAGCCTTACCAATCGGGCTTCCGACCCGGGTTTAGCACGGAGATGGCATTGGTCGCACTGATGGATGATCTCTGGAGGGCTCGGGATGGGGTTTTTCCTCTGTCCTGGTCCTGTTAGACCTCTCAGCAGCTTTCGATACCATCAACCATGGTATCCTGTTGCGGCGCCTCAGGGGATTGGGAGTGGGGGGCACTGTTTTGCAGTGGTTCTCCTACTATCTCTCGGGGTGCTCACAATCGGTGTTGGCGGGGGGGCAGAGGTCAACTCTGAGGGCTCTCACTTGTGGGATCCACCAGGGGTCGGTCCTCTCGCCCCTCTTGTTCAACATCTATATGAAGCTGTTGGGCAAGATCATCCGTGGTTTTGGGGTGAGGTATCATCAGTATGCTGATGATAGCCAGCTTTACATCTCCACCCCAAACCACGTCAGTGTTGCCCTCTCTGTGATATCCCGTTGTCTGGATGCGGTACGGACCTGGATGGATGGAAACATGCTTCGACTCAACCCGGCCAAGACTGAGTGGCTGTGCATACCGGCATCTCGGTCCAGCCAGGAGATTCCACCATTGGTCATGGGGGGAGAGGTGTTGCCCCCTATAGAAAGGGCTCGAACCTGACTGGTCCTCCTGCATTTACGGCTCAAGTTAGAGGAGCAGGTGGGAGCCATGGGGGGAGGGGAGCCTGTCGAACCTGGGGTCCTCCTGGATTTACGGCTCAAGTTAGAGGAGCAGGTGGGAGCCGTGTCCAGGGGAGCCTGTGCCCAGGTCTGGCTGCTTCACCAGCTATGCCCGTTTCTGGACCGAGATGCTCTGCGCACAGTCACTTATGCTCTTGTGACTCCTGACTCGACTACTGCATCGCTCTCTATTTAGGGCTGCCCTTGCATGTCATCCAGAGATTGCAGCTGGTACAGAATGCGGCCGCGCAGGTGGTGATGGGGGTCTCCCAAGACTCCCATGTTACACCCCTCCTGCGCGACCTGCATTGGCTGCCGGTTGCCCTCCAGGTGAGATTCAAGGTTTTAGTATTAACATTCAAAGTCCTACGAGGCATGGGTCCGGGATATTTGAGGGAGCGTCTCCTGCCGATATCGAGTACCAACCGCCCTGTTTGAGCACACAGACAGGGCTTCTCAGGTGCCGTCGGCGAGTCAATGCCAGTTAGCGGTGCCCCGGGGATGGGCCTACTCTGTGGCGGTTCCCGCCCTATGGAATCAACTACCCCTGGGGCTCCGCCTGACCCCTGACCTTCGCACCTTCCACCACGACCTGAAAACTTGGTTATTCGAACAGGCTGGGTTGTGCTGATCTCCTGGGGTGGGGGGGTCAAATTTTAAATGGTATATTGGGGTTTAAATTTAAATTAGACTTGTGATTGTTTAATATTGTTTTAAATTAATTTATTGTTGTGGATTGGTTTTAGTTGTGAGCCACTCCGAGTCCTCGGAGATGGGGCGGCATATCATTCTGTCCACTGTGAGTCTTCAGGGTCTATGGCCTCTCCAGCAGGGGTGGGATTCACATTTCTTAACAACTGGTTCTGTGGGCGTGGCCAAATTTGTGGGTGTGGCTTGGTGATCATGTGACTGGGGTGGGAGTAGCTTGCTGACTGGGCGTGGCTAGCTGGTCATGTGATGGGTGGGCATGGCCAGTGGCCATGTGACTGGCAAACCAAATGTATGTGTGTTCCTCGCTTAATGACCAGGTCCTCGCTTTATGGCCAGTTGCTTAGCAAGTGTTCTAATTCATGACTGACCTCCACAGAGCTACTTGACCTGTTTTTGGTGCTTTGACAGCCACACACAAACACACACACACATACACCACACACACACAACCTATTAACCCTGTTATTCTTTGATTCTGTAAGGATCTCCTGCTGGAGCAGGGATTGGGGACCCCCCTAGATGACTCCGATATCCCTTTGCATTCCAGCCCTGGTTGCTGGCTGCTTCAATTCTTCTGAGCCGGGGTTTAGTCCTTTCCTTCCTCTCCTTTTTCTCCCTCTCTCCTTCCTCCTTCCATGTAGTTATCTATCCATCTATAATATATCTATTTACTTTCTCCTCTCTCCCTCTTTCTTCCTTCTTTT